>JAPKLX010000617.1:46410-74193 GCA_026898415.1 Leonotis leonurus | reverse complement strand
ACTTCTGATACATGATAATTAAGAAAAATTTTACGGGTCGTTACATTAGTATTTTATTACGAAATTTTCTCGAGCAGATTTCTGATACACAAATAAGTAGGAAAAATTTTACGGGCCATTACAAATCAAGTGCAAATCGAAGTTATCCAAGTAGGCTTTTCTAACTCTATAAAATTATGTGTGTCGTATGCTATTTATGTTGATTTCGAAAGGATCTCAAATTGAGGAAATATGTTTCAAAGTATTGTCTTGCCGAAAATGATTTATGATTTGTATGAAGCCTATCTGGTTCTGATTAAGGGTACCTAGTTTAAGGATCCTGGATTCCTGGTTTAAGGATCCTGGATTCTTGGTTTAAGGATCCGAAGAATTGAAATCGAATTCGGGTTCCAGTGGGCAGGCAAAACCCACTTGAACTAGTGTACACAAGTAATTAACCGTGAGTCATCTTAGCGGGTTGGCCGGTTAAAGGATCATGAGTCATCTTAGCGGGTTGGCTGGTCCAGTGTCTGTAGAAGGTGGCCACCTTCTCGGTACCATAAATTAAAAGTGCAGATATGGCGGTATACTAAAGAACTTAGACTGCAATCAAATATCAGTATTCACAAAAAGGATTTAGTGAACGTAGGTGCTTTTAAAGACAAAATCCATACGCGTCACTCTTACGGCATTGACAATTATATATGTATGTGTGTGATTTCGGCAATGTGCCTACTGAGTACTTTTGTACTCAGCCCTGCATGTATTTATAAATGTGCAGGTTGAGACGTGATGATGGGAGATGCTATGGCGGGCTTTTCGGTCTTTATTTAAGTCTTGGGTGTCTACATGTCTTCATACACGTAGACTTCAGTCGATCCTCATTCCGCTGCGAGAAGTTTCATTTGTATGTTCTGGCGTAGGTGCCAACTATGTAAATTAAATCTTCGGTTGAACTGAACTCAGTTATTGAATGATCTTTCGTTTCAATTAAAGCTCTCAGTGTTCTATCAGTCAAAGTTCTCAGAGTTTCTATCAGTCAAAGCTTTCAGTATAATCAGTGTTCCATTCTATCCTTCATTTATTTATCTATTAGTCACGCGCCCGGACTCTGCCGGGGAGGGCGGAGGGTCGGGGCGTGACAGTGCAATACCTAATCAGAGAGAAATCATTGCATCCAAACATAGAACAATTAAACTTAGAGTTGGTCTAGAAGTGAGACTAGCAAGCTCATTGTCATTCAAACCATCAGACTTGCATTGAAAATGAACATCATCCATCATAATAAGAGAGTTATTGGAATAATGAGAAAAATGATGTTCGCAAAAAATACTTCACAAACAACATCTACTAGTACTGATCTTAAAGAGTAATCTTTCTCATCTATTTATGATAAAATAAATTTTTTGTTAATTTTTGATTCCGTCTAAATATTGCCACTTTTGATGGGGTTTTATTTATTTTGTACTTTAATTTAGGTCTAGTGTACTGAAAGTACATTTCTTGCCTCTTATATATGTGTTCAGGTTTTGGTAAAATTTTCTTTCTCCTTACCTTCAATTCTTTACAAATTTTATAATTTTTATTATAGTTCATAATAAAAATTAGAGTGTGAAGTTATTATTAATTTATGTTTGTTGAGAAAAGTGTGCGAAAATATTAGTGTAAAGCGATTTAACCTTGAGGAGGTGGATTGCTACTCATCCCCCTTTATGTTATATATAAAACTTTTATACAGTATTTAAGAGTTCATTTTTATGATATATGGTGTGTTATAATATCTTTTTTATTACTCCCTTCGTCCCACCTAAATTGTCCCAAATATTTTTGCATTGCATATCAATACTCATTTTATTACCTTTTTAATTATTTTCACCTAGTTTTATACTCTTAATTAATTCATCTCAAATCCTTTTGTCCTTTATCTTTTTTTTGACACTTAGAAAATTTTAGATCAATTTTTTTTGTGTTCAATTTTCTTAATTTTTTATTTTATTTTGAATGTTCAAATAAATAAATTTCCTTATTCCTTTATAATCAAATTACATTAATTTCATTAAAAATGAATGTGAATAAACTGAATGTATAAATTAATTTCATTAATTTTGTTAATTTCATAAGGTGAAACGTAAAAACTGAAACATTAATTTAAAAACAAAACTGCAGAAACATAATAATGGAACATTAATTGAAAATGGTATGCATTTGATATCAAAGTTTCGAAAATTACATAAGCAAGAAATTCAGTTTTGTCTCCAAGCCCAAAAACCAAAAAATTTTATTGTTCCTTCTCAAATTCAAATAAGCAAAAGCTCTTATATAAAGAGCACTAATTCAACACTACAATCTCAAAAACACAAAAAGAAATATAAAAATGGTTGGGAGTAAAGATTTGTCCCAAGCAACTAAATGTTATTGTTTAATTTCTCCTCCAAGATCTGAAAAATGGCAGGCCAAAGAGAGGTAGATTCAATGAAGCCGCAACAGCTTGGATTTGCAGCAGACGAACCATCAGCCGGATTTGGGCTGAAACCAAAAAACAAAATGTAAAGAGAAAAATGCAGAAATAGATATGCAACTCATTACTAGTTTAGAGCTATTTAAATGCAACACCATAAGAAGGCTAGCAATATGCATTAATTGCAGTAAAAGTGTTAGGAGATGGGTTAATAAAGGGTTGATCAGGTCTCATTCGAATGCCATTAAACATGACTTAACAGCACCCAACAAGGTGTTGAAAATGAGGTTTTCATTGGAAGCCATAGAGTAGACAAAGTATTGAATATCCTAAAGTTCAAAAGCATGAAGAATAATGTGCACATCGATGAGAAGTGGTTCTACATTTCCAAAACTTCTCACAAGTTTTACTTAACACCAGATGAGTTTGAGCCACACTGGACATGTAAAAGCATGAAATCCATCACAAAAGTGTTGTTCCTGTGTTGTGTGTAGGCCACTAATAAGAGATTATAGTACTGTTTTATTCGATGGATAAATAGGTATCTTTCCATTCACAAAAGAGATACCAGCTAAAAGAAAGAGAAAGAACAGAGCAGCAGGCACCATGGAGTAAACCGATTGCCTCTATCACCAAGAAAATGATAAAAGATTGTTTAATCTACAAGGTATGGAATTGTACATGCTGGTGTATGAAATGTAATGCAAACATGTATAGTATTCAAATGTTTATGGCTTTTATTTTCTTTTTATTTCCAATTTTATATATGGTATTCAGATTGTTATTCATTATTGCAAAGTGATTTTTATTATCATTTCAACTCAGATCCTGCCAGCTATAATGTCAAAGTGGCCACCACAAGCAAGTAAAGTGATTTTTATACAATAAGACAATGCAAAGCCACGCATAAAGAACAATGATCTATAATTCAGAGCAACTGCATCATTTAATGGTTTACAAATAAGTTTCACTCATCAACCACCCAATTCACCAAACACAAATGTGAACGATTTATGATGGTTTAGAGCTATACAAAGCTTGCAAACATAATGTGTTTGCAAGAATGTTGAGGATTTGGTAGAGGGGGGATAACACCATACTTTTCATCATCATCCATAGATCTAACGAGATCTTGAACATCCATGGGGGAGGGTAGCGAATCAACCAAGATCTCTTCGATCTTTTCATCACTGCAGCAGCAATCCCCAATGACTAGGGCATCGTTCTCAGCATCATCATTGGCCTCAAGTTTATGAGAGTAGCCACTCATCACAGTGGAGTAAGCGACGATAGAGAGAAGGGAGAGGAAGGAGCGCAGTTCACATATTAGGTTTTGGGATGTAAGCGGCAATTGACTAGAGAAAAGGAAGAGGAAGCGCCGAATAGAGAGAGAATAGAATTCTCTAGAATGGTTTAGGGTTAAACGTATTAGGAGTTAAGTGTGGCCGGATTTATTTAACCTAAAATGGATATGAGACAAATAAATTGGGATATTCTAAAATGATAAGTATGCATGTGGGAGAGAGTGCAATTTTATATGTTTGTAAATGTCCATGTGTCTAAATTTTTTACATCTAATGATGTGCTATTTTTTTTTGTGCGACACATGTGGTGTTACAAATATATTTTTGTCATATGGATAAATATCTCAATGCCATTATGACAATAATATATTTTAATTATAAATTACAGACCACCTTTATAATTATGTTACTTGGTTTAGTGGTATAAATAATTTAAATTAAGGGTCATTAAAGGTCAGTATTTCGAAACCACTCGACTCTAATATTATTTAATTAGTTATATCATTAATTTTGACAAATTTTATGACATATTTTTTGGTGTCACCTGTAATAATTAATTACTTATAAAATATCATAATTTCAGCTACACTTATAATTGTCGCAATATATTCAAATATATACGACTGTATAGCAATTTGTTGTAGTGTGTATATTGCAATGATTAACTAATCTTATTTATTTGTCGCCTATAAAACAGAATATTATTATTAAATAAAAAATTATTGATTAAAAGGAACATAAATTCTACTGTCCAAGTAATTTCGGTAATGTGTTTCAACACGTAATGAAGAAAAGAATGTACGTTTCAACGCTTGTCCTGAGTGACCGGTTTTCCTTTTCTGTATCTAGCGTGTATATATTATACAAAATGATAGTTATGAAATTGTGTGGGAAGTCGTAATTAATGTACACTACTCAAATATGATCTAAACTAACTGCATATCACCAAATAGATAAAACAACTGTGTTAGTTATAATTTATTATAACTTGTTGATTAAAATATATTTTTGCCTCCCATTAATAACAACTTATTTCCTTTTTCATGTAAAATAAAGAGTAGTGTAAAAATTGAAGTCGACACATTTTAAAGAATACTTTTTTGTCATTTTGAAAAACAAGTCAATGTTAACGTGGGAGAAAAAAGAAAAAAAAACTATTTTAGTGAGATAGAGAAAATTAATATTTTAAATTAATTATTTGTACATCTATTTGGCTAAGATGTAAATGTAACAAAGTAAATTTAAATTATTTCTTATCTATTTTAAAATCTCAGAGATTATGTTCGCAATTGATATGTTAATGTCACATAATGCCACATAAGCATATCATTCACTATAATTATTTTTTTATTATATATTGAATAAATATTAAATTACACCTGTAATCAACAAATCATAGTTAAAAAGTGAAAATTAATAATATTTTATCAAATGTTTATCAATTATTTACATGCATATCATATGATTTATATGCATGTTAACAATATCCGCCGCAGTCAAGTAATTGTTTTTGTTAATTGAAATATTTCGTGTAATTTCTTATTTGTATATATGATGAGTAAAAATAACAAATATGAAGATAATTCATGTTTAAAAAAATATAATGCACAACTGCACAAGGGAAAAATAATTACATATTAATTATGACCTTTAAAGTTATAAAATAATAAAATTATGTAAAAATAATTGAATAAATTATAAACGTACATTACAAATATCAATGCATATTTAACTACCTCGTGATGATTATAAGGTAATTAGTCATGTATCTGTTAACTTGAATTAAATATGACTTATTAATTTTGAATTTTTTTAGTAATTACACTACAATTATGAAGGTGGTTAAATATGCATTTTATGATATAAATTATTTTTATATGTTCTATCCGTGTTTCTCTCATTTGCACACATATGATATATTTTTTTCTTCTTTATAATTTTTAATATTAATAACATGCATTGTAAAGATAAAAGCAACAAAAATAATATTTAAACATTGATTATTTTCTCGTTTAAGCATGTTTTATTTCATGTTAATATTTTTTCTTTAATTGATCGAGTATAATTGTCAACAATATATTAGAAGGATTAGACCAATAAAAGAATAATAATTAGGCATTAATTAATTTTATACTTTTATGTGTATAATTGCAATATATTCAAGAAAAAAAGCAACAAATAAATACTACCTCTGTCCCAATAAACTTGATATTTTTTATTATTTTAATACACTCAAATGAATATAAATTGTATTATGCTTACTGGGATGGAGGGAGTAAAAAATAAGCATTAACTATATAAAATTATATTTCTATCATTTTGTGATGAGAAATATACTTAATATCACCAACTAAGGAATAAATCAATTATGGATCTTTGATAAATATTAATATACCCTAAATATTTTAATTTATAAAATATTTAATTTAGACCATCAATTTAGCAAAACAAAAGTCTCAGATCTAATTTTAGTTAACACGTACGGAAGTAATTCTGTTTGATCTCTTCATAGATATATATATATATATATAGGGGTGAGTTCAGTTAAAAAGGGGACAAATGGTAAAAAAATAAAAATTGATATGTTGCGTCTATTACAATAAATTTAATGGCTGAAATTAAATCCTTAATTTTCAAAAAATAGGCATTTTGGCATGTTGCATTGTGAAAACACAATGCATCCGGGGTAAATTCGTCAATATCATAGCTGGTGGTTCTGGGGTAATATTAAAATTGATTTGATTATCAATAATTACGGAACTATAATAGGAAAGATAAAAACTTCCCTCAAACGCCGTTTGTTTATTATTGCATTGTATAGTTATTTAATTTGCATTAGATATATATGTAGTATTGCATTGTATAATTACATAATTTGCATTAGACATATATATATTGTATGACCATTTAATTTTTGGTATTTGGAGAAATTTATGGGATAATATAATATTCCAAAAATATTTGGAACACTCTTTAATTTCGAATTTCATGAATTTTAATTGGAAAACGCAATCGAAAATCACTACACCACATGCAATACCGATTTCGCTATTTTGATTTACAATCAAACATCTGATGCATTACATGTATATGTTAATGCAATTCACATGTATATGTGATGCAACATAATATTATTAAACAATACAAAGATGAAATATGTCACGCCCCGTCCTCCGCCCTCGTGGCAAAGTCCGGGTGCGCGACTATAGAATAGATAAATAAAGGTAAAATGGAACCTTGAAAGCTTTGACTGAAACAAAAGATAATTCGATAAATGAGTTTAGTTCAGACAAGGAGTTAATTTACATAATTGGCACCTTTGCCAGAATCTACTAATGGAACCTCTTGCAGTGGAATAAGGATCGACATAAGTCTACGTGTATGAAGACATGTCCCTTCATCATGTCTCAACCTGCACATTTATAAATACATACAGGGCTGAGTACAAACGTACTCAGTAGGCACATGCCGAAAACGCATACATACATAAATAATTGTCAATGCCGTAAGAGTGAAACATAGAGATTTTGTCTTTAAAAGCACCTACGTTCACTAAATTCTCTTTGTGAAAGATCCTGAGTTCGACAGCTGTCTAAGTTTTTTAGTATTATACCATATCTATTCTTTATGTGTACCGAGAAGGTGGCCACCTTCTACGGACACCTGACCGGCCAACCCGATCGATGACTCATGGTCCTTTAACCGGCCAACCTGATCGATGACTCACGGTTACTTGTGTACACTAGTTCGAGTGGGGTTGCCTACCCACTGGAATCCGAATTCGATTTCATAATTAGAACCTTAACCAGATAGGCTTCATACAAAACATAAATCATTTCGGCAAGGCAATACTTTGAAACATATTTTCTCAACTTGAAATCCTTTTGAAAACAACATAAATAGTATACGTGCACACATAATTTTCTTTGTAATAGAAAGCCTACTTGGATAGCTTCGGTTTGCACTTGCTTTGGTCTCGAAACGCGAGGTAGATTTCTCGTAAGAACCTTTAGAAAATCTCGTATAAGTTAAAATGCCCTTAGTGCATTTGAAACATTAATCGTAAGAATATATATTATTCTCGGTTCTTGTTTCGATCCTTTAATTGAGATATTGATACTTCGGTCAATATTCTCTCTACAGTGTTGAATCCTCGATTCAATTATTCCGGTAATTGTCTTTAAGAGAAATAAGTCTATTAACACTTAATGAAATAATTAATTCTTGATAATTAATTATTCCAATAATATTGTAAGCTCTAATTATTTACCCCTTTAAAACCTTAAAATATTAATTTCTTAAATAAATCCCTAATAAAATTAGAGATATCAATTCTCTTGATTTAGATCCCAATTACTAAATAAATTGGATCTTCTTGATTTAATACTTAGGCTTTAATTGTCTAAATTATAAGCTCTAAATATTAATACTTAATGTATATATATATATTACTATCCCTTTTCCCACTATTAGTATTACTAATTGATTTAGCTTAATCTTTAATTGAAATGACAAACCCAATTAAGTCTTAACTTATTACAATGTTTAAAGTCCATTAAAATTAATTAAGTGAACTTACTAATTAATTTAATTTGCCCAAGTAACAATTATCTAAGATTGATAAATTGAGCCCATTTTAATTATTTCCGGCCCAATTCTAATTAAAATTTTGGCCCATAATTTCTATTTATTTAGGCCCAGAAACAACATAAATTCCCAACCCAATATCTGTCCAACCCGGCCCGTAACCCGGCCCATGACCCGGCCCATGTTCTAAAAACCCTACTCTTCCTAACCCTAATCCATTTTCATTCCTTCCTCCCCAGACACAACACAACACGCCTCTTTCTCCCTTCTCTCTCGCTTCCTCTCTGCTCCTTTCTCTACTCTCTGTTTCTCCCTCGATTCCTCCCCATCTGCTTTCTCTTTCTCACTCTCTGCCTCTACCGGAACCCTCCCTGTACTCGGTAAGTCTCCCATCTCTCTCTCTCTCTGAATTTACTCTTCTTTTGGGCAGCAGAACTCGCCCATTTTTCTAAGGTAGAGTTTTTTCTTTTTACCAAGCTATCAACTCATACATGTTAGATATTTAAAAAAAAAAAGATTCAATTTGGAGGTGTTTGGGTGAGTTCTGTATTTTCTGAATTGGTTTCCTTTCCTTTCTAATTATCTTTGTTTCCTTTCTGTAATAAGGTACTCAGTTCGGATGATTAGGGTTTGAGATGGTTCAGTGGTGGAGCGGGGCTTCTGATTCGGAAACTGCCGTAGGATGTCAATTTTCCTCCTTAGGTAATTTCTTAGCTACTTTCTCTTACCACATCTCCTTTTTCCACTACATTCTTTACTTTTATCATTTTGCATTTTGGTTAAGTCTTTAGGGCAGTTTATAATTCTCAGATTAGCTTCACTCTTTTTCTAATTATATTGCTATTTCATGTTTTGAGGGGTTGAATTTGGTGGAGTTAAGAGCTGGAGTGGCGTGGATTTGGTTTCGTTTGGGAGTTCACTATTTTCGGCTTCACTACCTTACATTCCATCCCCTGCGGCAGCAGCTAAGTCTGGTTTTTAATATTTGTTTTGATTCTTAAGTTTCAAGTCTTAGTGGGTTACTGTGTAATTATATTACTGAATGTTCAAAAGACAGTTCCCAGTTTCTGGTCTGGGTATCGTAGGGTTTTAGAAGCATACTGATTTTCTGAAATCTTCTTAATTTCTGATGAAGAATGCTATAATCTGATTTCTAGATTCTGTGTAATAGCTTATGGTTTGTTGTTCAAAACTATGAACATAGATTTTAAGTTCACACTCTGGACATTAAACTGCTATTTTAAAGCATATATATATATATATACATATATACTGGACTCTGAAAAACCCACACGATTGTGTCTTATGTTCTGAAATCTGAAACTATGTCTTTTAAAAGTTTGAAAACTGCATAGTTAAAACTTCTGTTTTGTGCATTGAGAATGGTTCTAAGTGTCAAGCTTCTGTTTTGGTTTTAGAAGTTTAAGTCTTATGATTCATTAGCTAACATATAAAAGAAAATTAACGGTTGAGACTACCTTAATCTTTATCTCCTTCTTCTTCTTGAATGGTCACTCCTATGCACTGATATGGATTTGTATTTGTGTGTGGTAAACGGTTAAAAAGGGCAGCCCCTACCCTTTATATAGATGTTGTTGTAGTGGTATTCTTAGCTTCTTATCTCTTGCTTAATACTTAAGATTAGATAGCTAGTTTAATAGTCTTATTGCTATTATTTGTAGGGCATGGAAGAGGAAGCATGGAGCAGAGCATGGAAGTCTCATCGTTCCCTCACTCAACCGAGACTACAAGCTCCCCTCACACTCTGTTTTCTTTCCTTCTCTACAGCAGTATGACTACTTACTTCCTACTGCAACAGCATGATTGCTTTGTTCATTCTTTCCCAATGTTTATAGAATGATAATCTCTTCTTACAATTATGGAAAGATTTCCTTCTTTCCTTTGTTTTAGACACTGCCGTGTAGCATATAATATATATATATATATATATGGTTTTGGGGTACTATAATGTAATGTAATAACACATCAATATATATTTTATCTTGTTTCCACTTCAAGTGTTTTACATTTTTATCTCACCTTCTTACTTGGCACATGTCTTTACATAAATATACTTGAGTGTACTCCCTTATCCTTCTTACACCCTAACTTTACAGGTCTTATTTATATATATATTAGGCGTGTGATCTTCTTTTTGAATGTAAAATTTTTCAGCAATAATCATATATTAAGCGTGTAATATTAATGTATATACATAGATAATATCTTTAACTACAAACTTATTATGGTATGCATCCCATTCATACCATTTATAAGTTCTCAAAACATAACACTTATACTTACACTTAAATATTTAATCCAGAGTGTAATACATATCCTTAATATTAACCCTCCTTAAGATAATAATCAAGAAATCTATGATTACTTATTTATCTCAAACCAACTCCTCTTCAACTAGATTAAACTTTCATTAATTAACTAAAATGTTCAATATATAAATAACAAGCGCGTTTGAACATCGTTTATTCGAAAAAAAAAAGACGGGGCATTACATCCTCCCCCTCTTAACAAAAATTTCGTCCCGAAATTTGTACTTTCTAATCGAACAACTGGGGATACTTTTCTCTCATTTTATCCTCCAGTTCCCAGGTAGCTTCTTCTTGTCCATGATTTCTCCATAACACTTTTACTAAGGAAATGGATTTACTTCGGAGTTGTTGCACCTTATAGTCTAAAATAGCTTCGGGCTTTTCCTCATACGTCAAATCGGGATTTAAAATCATTTCTTCTTGATGAATGACGTGTTTGGGGTCAAATATGTATTTTCTAAGCTGTGACACGTGGAATACATTATGAACGTTCCCAAAACTTGGCGGCAATGCCAGTCTGTAAGCAACTGATCCTATCCTCTCTAGGATTTCGTAGAGTCCAACAAAACGAGGTCGTAGTTTTCCTTTGACGCTGAATCTAATTATCCCTTTGGACGGAGATACTTTTAGAAAAACTCGGTCGTCTTCTTTGAATTGCAATTCGGTTCTACGAGTGTCGGCATAAGATTTTTACCTGTCTTGTGCTTCTTTGATTCTTCCTCTAATCTGGAAAACGATCTCTATCATTTCGCCGACTGAGTCTGAGCCCACTATGGCTCTTTCTCCAACTTCGTCCCAATACAATGGCGACCTACACTTTCTCCCATAAAGTGCCTCATATGGTGCCATTTCTATTTTTGCCTGATAACTGTTGTTATAGGCAAACTCAATCAATGGTAGTACTGCTTCCCAACTTCCGCCTCTGTCAAGAATCACGGTTCTCAACATATCTTCCAGAGTTTGAATAGTCCTTTCGGACTGTCCATCAGTTTGTGGATGAAAGGCAGTACTAAAATTTAACCTCGTTCCTAACTCCTTCTGCAAGCTTATCCAGAATTTGGATGTAAACTTTGAGTCTCGGTCTGACGTTATCGAGACAGGTACGCCGTGCAGGCGTATGATTTCTCGCACGTACAATTGAGCCAGCTTATCTGAACCGTACGTGATCATTATAGTTACAAAATGAGCAGATTTTGTGAGCCTATCCACGATTACCCAAATGGCAGTATTTCCTCTCTTGGATTTGGGCAATCCAGTCACAAAATCCATTGCTATATGTTCCCATTTCAACTCTAGGATCTCTAACGGCTGTAGTTTCCCATAGGGTCTTTGGTGTAATTAATGCTTTCACTTGTTGACAAGCTAAACATCTTTCCACGACAGAGGTTATGTCTCATATCATACCGTCCCACGAAAATTTCCTTTTCAAGTCTTGGTACATCTTTGTACTTCCCGGGTGAGCGGTATAGGGCGTATCGTGTGCTTCGCTCATGATTTCATCCTTGAGCTTCTTATTGTGTGGAATGCACAATCTTTCTTCAAAGGTGATGGCGTTGTCAGCTTCTTCTCTGTAGTTTGTGATGTCGTTATTTCTCACCTTGAGCCGTATTTTCTCCAATTTCTCATCCAACATTTGTGCTTCTAGAACTCGACTTCTCAGGTCTGGTTCTATCACTAAGGTGGCGAGAACTCCTTCCACAGTTTCGAGAGGCTGTAAAACTTCTAAGTTCATCTTATTGAACTCTCTTAAAAGGTCTGCCTCTTGAGTTAGTAGAAATGCGATCTTTGATGAGCTTTTACGACTCAGAGCATCAGCTACTACGTTAGCTTTGCCTGGATGGTAATTGATACCGCAGTCGTAATCTTTTGCTCGAAGAAATACTTGAGACTTTTGTGATCCGTGAAAATTTCACACCGAACTCCGTAAAGGTGGTGCCTCCAAATTTTTAAAGCATGCACTACTGCAGCTAGTTCCAGATCATGAGTGGGATAGTTAAGCTCGTGTGGCCTGAGTTGTCGCGATGCATAGGCTATCACCTTCCCTTCCTGCATCAGTACACAGCCTAATCCCTTCTTGGATGCATCGGTGTAGATGACATACTCCTTGTTTGGTTCTGGGACAGCTAAAACTGGGGCTGTCGTCAACTTGTCTTTCAACAGTTGAAAACTATCCTCACACTCCTGAGACCATTTGTACTTGATTCCTTTTCGCAGCTGTTGCGTTATTGGTCTCGCTATCTTAGAAAATCCTTCTATGAATCTTCGGTAATATCCCGCCAGTCCTAAGAAACTTCTGATTTCGTTGGGAGTGGTCGGTGACTTCCAATCTCGTACTGCTTCTACCTTTGTAGGGTCCACCTTGATTCCTTCTGACGACATAATGTGTCCAAGGAAAGTTACCTCTCTAAGCCAGAAGTCGCACTTACTGAATTTGGCATAGAACTTCTCGTTCCTGAGGTCTTCCAAAGTGATTCTTAGATGTTTCTCATGCTCCTCTTCACTCTTCGAGTATATGAGAACATCATCTATGAATACTTGGACAAATTTATCTAGGTAGGGATGAAACACTCGGTTCATCAGGTCCATGAACACTGCAGGTGCATTGGTTACTACGAACGGCATCACTACAAACTCGTAGTGATCATATCGTGTCCGAAAAGCTATTTTAAGGACATCCTCGGTTCAAATCTTCAGTTGGTGGTATCCTGAGCGTAATTCTATCTTGGAGAAAATGCTTGCTCCCTTCAGTTGATCAAACAAGTCGTCTATCCTTGGCAAAGGATATCGGTTCTTGAGTGTCAGTTTGTTTAGACCTCTATAGTCTATGCACATCCTTAACGTTCCATCCTTCTTCTTCACGAACAGTACTGGCGCTCCCCATGGCGATACACTAGGTCTGATAAAACCTAGATCTAAAAGCTCTTGAAGCTGTATCTTGAGCTCTTCTAACTCCTTAGGCGCCATCCTATAGGGTGCTTTCGATACTGGTGCCGAGCCTGGTTCCAAGTCTATCGTGAATTCTAGCTGGCGGTTTGGTGGCAGTCCAGGTAGTGCTTCAGGAAATACATCAGGATATTCCCGCACGATAGCGACATCTTCGATCCTTCTTTCTTATTCTTCTTCTCCATGGAGATGAACGAGATAGGCCAAACATCCTTTCTTCACCAGTTTCTCGGCTTGTAGTGCCGAGATAACTGTCCTTTTACAACTCGTGGTAATCCCATGAAATCTAGTGGGTTTCTCACCAAGAGATTGAAATGAGATTTGCCTCTCATTACAAAGGATTGTGGCGTAGTTTTTAGCTAGCCAATCCTATCCTAAAATTATGTCCACGTCATTCATGGTGATGACACTAAGATCGTTTGCTAAGATCTCAAATGATCCTAAGTTCAAGTTCAGATTAGAGCATGCGTGTGTAAGTGTAGTAGTTCCTCCTAAAGGTGAAGACACCTTCATGGCTGTCTCAACTAGTTCTGGTTCCAGCTTTAAGTTCGCTACGCATGCTTTAGCAATGAAAGAATGGGATGCTCCAGTATCAAATAAAAATATTACTGGCAAGTCGAGGAGTGTTCCCATACCTGTCAGGTTGCCCTGATTTCCTTCAGGTTGCTTTTGTTTCATTGTGTAAGCTCTGGCGTTTTGTGGCTGCCTATGCTGCTGTCTGTACTGGTAAGGTGGTGGTGGTGGCGGTGGTAGTAGCTGCTGGGGGTATGAGCGTGCTTGGGGCTGAGCTTGAATCGCCCGCACATTTTGCCTCTGGGGCTGCTGATTTGGCCTCGTATTTCTCCCTTGTTGTCGAGTAGGGCAATAGTTTGCATAATGCCCTTCTGTCCACAAGCATAGCATTCAATGCTACTCACTCTGCACACTCCACTGTGCATTTTCTTGCATTTCAGACAGGCTGTGGGCTTCTATTGAAAATTCCCGGACTGTGGCGTCGGGCCCTGCCTTCCAAAATTCTGGGAAGGTGCCTGTCCTTCTCATGGTTTCCTCTGAATGGGACTAGGACGATGATCCTCCCATTTCCTCTTACCCTTGAACTACTGGGGCTGGTTCTGTGGATACGTCGGTGGGTGGGTTGGTGCATGCCTTTCTACTGGCATGGCAGTTTCAATATCGAGAGCCCGGCTGAGAGACTCTAGGTAAGATAACCCTCCATGGCTGGCTAGGGCCATCCTAATCTCATGCCTCAGATCGGCACGGAACTTTTCTTCCATCTTCTCGTCCGTATCGAGCTGCTCGGGTGCATATCTCAACATATCACAGAATACTCGGTCGTATTCTGTCACAGTCATCCTACCTTGCTTTAGATGGTAGAACTCGGTTTTCTTCCTCTTTCGATAGCTCTTGGGAATATATTTGTCATATATCCCCACTTTGAACTCTTCCCAAGTTAGGTTTCCTAACTACTCCGGAGTCATTATCTTCCTCCTTGCTTCCCACCAATAGTCAGCTGATCCTGTCAGCTGAATGGAAACGCAAGTCATGTGTTCCTGATCGGTGCAGCGCAAGAAGTTAAAGATGCGTTCCAGAGCACGCACCCATACTTCAGCCTCAGCTGGGTCTCCCATCCCATTGAACACTGGTGGGTTCTGTCGCAAGAATAGTTCTTCTATTCTTCTCACTGGTTGTGGGAGAGGTGGGGTTGCTTCTCGTTCCGATTCAAATCCTTCTTCTACGTTCCTAGCACCTCGTCCTCTACCACTGCCTCTAGGGCGTCCAGCTCTTCTTGGTGGCATCCTAATAGTTCATATTTATTTCGTTAGATAATTGAGTTTTTGTTGAAATCTTATTATCATTATTTACTTATGAGATCTTACTGTCTTATTAAGCCATGTTGAACGTGAGGATTAGCTCGGCTTTTCTAAACTGAAAGGAGGTTTATCGACGAATTTATTCCAAGAGGTGGGTTTATTTTCTCAAAATTATGTTTGAGTTATATAAGCTCTGATATTGCAAAATGAAATGTTATCCATGTCATGTTTTAATGTACGTTCAACTAAGTTTAATGCTCTGAAGTTAATCGATCGAGGTTTTCGACTTTACCTAACACGTTAGTCGAAAACTGTGTACACGAATGGGTAGTAGTGTAATGGGTTGATCTCCATTGTGTGCTGCTGTAATGTTAATGGGATTATCTGGGTTCTGACCCAAAATCCAAATGCAGAAAGGGATTCTTTGGGTTTCGACCCGAAATCTAAATGCTCAAATAGACTCTCTGGGTTACGACCCGAAGTCTGGATGTAAATGGGCTCGACAGTGGCAAGAGGTCCGGGGTCAAGTAAGAGTAACTTTAGAACGTACATAAATGCACAAAAGAATGAAAATGATAAATGCTTTAACAAGCTTAGAAGTACTTTTCGTTTTGAAACCTTCTAAGGTATGTTGTTCATGAATGGATAAAAATGTTTAGATTTTATAAAACTGTTTATAAAATGCATATCCCACTGAGTACACTAGTACTCAGCCCACAAATTGTTTCCAAATAATTTCAGGTTAAATGCCGGTTGTGACGAGCTGAGCTGAGGCGTCGTCGTCGTTGTCATCTGATTGCTTTTATGATATTCTATTTTGTCAAGTATAGTTCGTCTGTTGATCTATAACTTCTAATGGCTCTGGTTATGTTATTCTATTCGATAAAATTAGGATTGTGAACCTTAACTTCTGACATCGAATAACTTTTTGCATCGATTTGAACTGCGAGTCTTCTCGTTTATCTATTAATGGTTATGTTTGAAGTATTATTCACGATTCTTTCCAAGTCAAGCATGCCCCCCCTTCTTCCCCGCTTCTTAAATCGCACCCCTAGTCACACCCCGGCTTACGGGCCTTCCCTCGGGAATTGGGGCGTGACATATATATATATATATAAAGAATGGTAATAATAGAATTATTTTTCTACAGGTTACCTAGAATTAAATATAAATTATTGATTTTGAAATTTTTTAGGTGGAGATTGTGATACAAATATGAAGGTAGTTAAATATGCATTTTATCAATATAAATTATTTTCAAATCTTCTACATGTATTTTTCGCATTTTCACATATTTAATAATTATATTTATTTTTTAATATTAATAGCATTGTACTGTAATGATATAAGAAATTAAAAAAATACTTAAACATTGATTATTCTTTTATTTAAATATCTTTTAGTTAATAATAACAATTTTCTCCTTTAATTTATCAATTATAATTGTAGTAAATAAATGAGAAGGATTAAAGAAATAAAAATGTTGAGAACCCCACGAATTTAATTAAGTTTTGATGATGCTTCTCAAAACAACTCATAATATAATAAGTTCTTTAAAATCGAGTGATCAATATGATCTATTAAAGAAAAGAGCAGGTCGATCATTAAACGGCATGTATTATTGTTATGATTTATCTTGGATATATTGATTGTTAATACAACGGGTATAAGTTTATTTTAATAGTTAGCTAAAATTATAAAGGAACGGGTCGATCATAACGACCTGTCTTAAATTTTCAAACTTACTTATATGAACGATCTGTTTATCTAGCTGTAGAAGGAACAACTCGATGTCAAATGACCTGTCCTATAGAGAAGGAGTTGTTTCCTTAGTATAGTAACTCAGAGACAAGGAGCAAACTTTGGAAACGACTTGATATCAAACAGGTCAGATGCTTAAGATAACAGCGCGTTGATCTAAAACAAGCAGGTCGATACCAAACGACCTGCTCAATATCAAACTCATTATTCAACTCAATATTAGCTCAGAAATCGAGAAGAAGAATCGAAGTAACAATTTGGTCTCTAACAAATTTGATAGGGAATATTATCAGCTATGTTCTCCAAGCTAGAAGAGGAGTCTCATTACTGAGAAAAATAGCCCCGGAGATTAAATTAGGCTCCGGTCCAAGTAGAGGCTTGAAGGGTTTGAGGATCTCGGAGCTCTTATTAGCATCCAGAGGATAGGATCTAAGCTCTAACTACTTCTGCCCTGAAGGACCTCTGGAGTTTGTGGATGAGCTCATTTTTCGTGCTCTTTTTGAGCTTGTCAGGGTGTAGATCGAGTCTTGTTTTCTTTGTTTTTCTGTCTTTGTGCCTGGGAGGATACACTTTTGTGAGATAGTTAGTTAAGAAGAGTCTTGGGCAAGTCATGACACATTACGTGAAAGAGGCATATTTCAGGCGTTGTAACACCTTGAGCAAAGAACATTTGTGCTTAAGATAATGTACTGTGCGGGATATGGACCTGACATTTCAAAGCTGGAGGTGAGGTTTCTTGAGTAACACCTTGGGCAAGCCGTTCAGAGACTCTATATGCCTAATATGAAGTACCTGGCGAACGAGGAGCTAAAAAGGAAAAATTTGACGAGATCTTTGGAGGAGCGGATGCAGATTCTTACCGCGGAGCACAAATAAAGAAAGATATATTTCTTTTATCCTGCTAGAGCTACATAAGGAAAGAATCAAGAAAGTCAACTACTGGAGATACTAGGGATCCACTCTACAAGGAAAGAAGATCTATCATACAAACCCTAGCCGCCACTAAAACGAGGTGAATCCTGAACAAGACAGAGCACCAAGCATGACCTTGGGCAAGATGGCGAGGATAATGTTCGTTTAGAATACTTTATGACACATGGAGAAGCTTGAAGCAGAAGAAAGGAAAGTTCGGGCAAGTTGGAAGGCAAGGTGCATATGACGCATATCTTGACTCAGTCTTTGGGCAACGTGCGGAAGATCCTGGCAGCCGCGAAAAAATATGGAAGAGATCTTTATTTCCTTACACAATGGATATGCACGATTTGGACCTCATTGATGATAGGGATGAATATACTTTGAGATATTTATGCAAGGAAAGAAATCCCTTGAAAAACCAGCTTGCTTAGAACGTCATTGGTCTTGCCCGTAGCCCACTCAGCTTCTATACAAGACTTTGGCCGCAGCAACAATCAGCATAGAGAGCATAATGTGAAGTACGTGGAGGAGAGTCGCTGCTGCACAAGCCAATCACACTCTTTATTCTTTTTCTTAAGATATTAAAAGTAGATATTTTGAGAGTCTAAGAGAGGAAGAAACGAAACCTTCGGGAACCTTTTATTTTCCTTGTATTTATTTGCCTCGGTCAGGGTTGGTCCTGCCATGGATTGTTTTTAGTATTCTATTTAATTCTAGTACGTTTCGTTTTATCTTTACCTTTTCGTTTCTTTTATTTATGTCTAGGTAATTTTACTACTTGGTTTAGGTTAAACAATGTTGGGAATCCTAAAGTATTTTGAATTTGATGATGATCTCTCGAAACACACTTAGTCCTTTTTAGAGTTAAACTGTTCTACGTGTTAACAGATCACTACATATAAAGTGAATTCTGATAGAGAACAAATTAGGAGATGACTTAACATGTAAAGGAATTATTCCTATAGAAGTCATTTCTATAATAGTATAGGATGAAGGTCAAGATTTCTCACCAAGAAGAAATCGATCTGCTGTGGCAGACAACGACCAGATCACCGACCAGATCGATGATCACAGCACATTACCAGATCGATAAAGTTATCAAACTACTAGATGAAATCATCCTACACATCACATCCTCTTGCCACGTTAAAATTGAAGTCCATCCAACAGGGTTTGGAAAGAGAATCCACGATTGACACAAGGAAGGGAAGTAACCGTTAACGATCTGCTTTCCATACTTAGAGAATTGAGTCAACATTTCTACAAGGCAAGAACAGATATGATGGATTTCAGTGATTGGCAATCAACAATCAATCTCACGCCAATCAACAACGGCTAGAATTTTAAATTCAAAGCCTATATATATTTGAAGTTCAAGATCTGGAGAAACAAGCGTGAGCTACATTGATAACATACTCTCAAGAAAATCTCTGAACCAGACTAAAGAGCTTCAAACAACCTGTGATTCTACATCACACCAACCCAACCTCGATTCAAGTCTGTCTTATCGAGAGAAAGGAGATCACCCTACGAGCTAGTAGATTTCTAGTGGTAACGTAGAGGTAATCTGTTGTAAAGGGACACGACCCTTACTTCGTGCATAAGTATCATTCTAGCTTTGACTGGTACTTGTGACTCGTTCTCCACGAGTATAAAGAAGAAGAGTATCCTAGTAGTGGATAATCTGGTCTAGTTTTGATCAGATCGTGGACGTAGGGTTTTCCCGAACCACGTTAAACACTGTGTCATTTATCTTTCTGCATATTTATTTTCAGCTGTTTATTTTTCTAACTCCCTGCACTATCATATAGTTTGCATCTCTAATCAATCTATTTTAATCAATCTGGCTAAACTTTAAGGTTTTCAATATAAGAGCACTCACTAAATCCACCATATTTCCGCGCACACACAATACTTAGAAAATAATAAGATCACTCTTATTATTGTCTAAGTGTCTACACTAGAGAGTAATCTGTTTGGACTGACCTGGTATCGATCTGCTGATCAATCTGGTTAGTCATCTGCCGAGCAATTTCTTATTTAAAGAATAGCTTGAACTCTCTAATAATTAACCAAGTAAACTGAAAGTTTGTATTTGGTGTATTCCCCCCCCCCCCTCATACACCAAACCTTGCTCTTTCGGGACCAACAAGTGGTATCAGAGCGGTGGTTCAAACGACTATTGTTTCTGTTTCACAGGGATAAAACCTGCGTGGTCAACTTGAATAGATCTAGGAAAACCTATTTTTCATTCACGTGCATACTATCTGCTATGGAATCATCTGTTGTTAGGGCTTGTGAAGAATTCTCCATCCAAGGATATAGGATATAGAGAATGGAGTTTCAGAATTAAAACTGCACTCAAAGCCCATCACTATCTGATGTGGAAAGTTATTGAAGAAGGCCCACTACAGATCACTGAAGAAGTGACAGTAACTACTTCAACTGGTGTAACTACACAGATAGCTCAAAAAGATCCAAAAAAATATACTGCAGAGGAACGTTACGAAGCCAATCTGGATGACTTTGCTAAAGGGATCATATCTAGCATGGTCAAAGGCGTACATCTGGCCAAAATCCAAGATTTGGATACTGCCAAAGAGATGTGGGAAGCGTTAAGAGACTTATGTCTAGGATCAGAGGTCATGATTGAGAATAAACTGTCTCTTGCCTGTAATAAATACGATGAATTCAAAATGAAACCAGGCGAGACCATTGAGCAAATGAAGATGAGATTCACTGGAATCCTCCTTGAGATATCCGCGTTCAATAAGAACAAGTATACTCAAAGAGAGAAAAACATGAAAGTACTCAGAGCATTTCCACCTAGCTGGGAGATATATGTTGTAATGCAACCACTTCGTGCAGACTTCAATGAACTCTCTACTAAAGCTTTATTTGATCATCTTGAAGGTCATGAATGTGACATTCAAAGAATTTGAGGATCAGATCATCTGTCCAAAAAGGCAGACAGTAGCTCAAAGAAAGAAAAAGAAGTTGCCTTCAAAGCGAAGAGCAAAACAAACGAACCTTCTGAATCCTCTACACCAGAGGAAGAGAAAGGTTATGACAAACTGTTAAAAGAGTTTGTAATGATTGCCAAATGCATGGACAAGATGGAGGTCAGATCGAAGAAATATAGACGTTTCTACAAAGATAAAAAGAACAAATTCTACAAGAAACGTGACAATGATCGACCAGATAACAAGGATGAATCAAAACAGCAGACAGGTAAATTCTCAAAAATGTCTAACTCAACAGATTATACCTGCTTTGGTTGTGGCAGAACAGGTCACTTGAAAACAGATTGTCCTGTTCTGTCCAAGAGTCAAAGAGAATAGCTGAGAGCAAAAACAGATCGAAAACTCAAATATGAGCGCAAGGCCATGCTAGCTGAGCAAGATTCAAGCAGCTCGAGTCATTTTTCAGACAGCTCGTCAGAAAATGATGAAGCATTCTTGCAATTCAAATTCCTCAAATGATAATGATCTTGAACAGAAAGAAGAAGATCAATCTGAATACTCATGGGAAGAAGTAAATGAGATGTTCAAGAGCTATTCGAGCATCAAAAGACTTTTTAGAGAAGTAGTAGAAGAAAATGATAGGCTGAAGAAATCAAAACAGATACTGAGCACAACTAACACCCAATTCGTTGCCCAAATAGCCGATCTGGAAGAACAGATCAAGGGAAAAGATGGAGAGATTTACTCATTGAACTCAAAGATCAAAGATCTCATCAACAGAAACAACGTAGCTGAAGAGAAAATAAAGAAGGGCAAAGAGATGATCTACAAAAGTGATGAACGTGCCAAGCTGCTTATCAATCTGCAGCAAAAAGGGACATCTGGTCTAGGGTATCCAAGTCACTCAGAAAAGTCTTCGGGAACCATAAACTTTGTACCAGAAAGAAAGCAAATACCAGACCAAGTAATAGGTCTAAGGAACAAGAAAGATCAACCACAGAAGATGATGGTAAAAGAGACTGGGTACAGACAATACACCCAAACAAAGGGTCAACCAGCTCACTACACAAGAACAGATCGTGTTCATAAAAAGAATGTCAACAGGACATTACCCAACAATAATGTCAACAGGACATTACCCATTAAGAAGGGATTGAAGAATGATGTGTTGGGTTAGGTTGGTGTGATGTGGAATCATAGATTGTTTGAAGCTCTTAGTCTGGTTCAGAGATTGCTTGAGAGTATGTTGTCAATATAGCTCGCGTGTGTATCTTCCAGATTTTGAACTTCATTTATATAGGCATTGAATTAAAAATTCTAGTCGTTGTTGATTGGCGTGAGATTGATTGTAGATTTCCAATCAATGATATCCATCATATATGTTCTTGCCTTGTAGAAACGTTGACTCAATCTGCAGCAAAAAGGCAAATCTGGATTAGGGTATCCAGGTCACTCAAAAAAATCTTCGGGAACCATAAGCTTTGTACTAGAGAGAAAGAAAATACCAGATCAAGTAATAGATCTAAGGAACAAGAATGATCATCCCCAGAAGATGATGGTGAAACAGACTAGGTACAGACAATACCATCAAACAAAGGGACAACCAGCCCATTACACAGAAACAGATCATGCTCATAAAAAGAATGTCAACAGGACATTACTCAACAAGAATGTCAACAGGACATTACCCATTAAAAAGGGATTGAAGAATGATGTGTTGGGAACCCTAAAGTATTTTAGTTTTAATGATGATCTCTCGAAACACACTTAGTCTCTTTAGTGTTAAACTGTTCTACGTGTTAACAGATCACTACATATAAAGTGAATTCTGATAGAGAACATATTAGGAGATGACTTAGCATGTAAAGGAATTATTCCTATAGAAGTCATTTCTATAAATAGTATAGGATGAAGGCCAAGATTTCACGCCAAGAAGAAATCGATCTACTGTAACAGACATCGACCAGATCACCGACCAGATGGATGATCACAGCGAAGCACCAGATCGATAGAGTCATTATACCACCAAATGACATCATCCTACACATCATATCCTCTTGCCCCGTCATTTTTGAAACCAATCCAATAGGGTTTGGCAAGAGAATCCACGATTGACTTAAGGAAGGAAAGTAACCGTTAGCTATCTGCTTTCCATATTGAGAAGATTGAGTCAATGTTTCTACAAGGCAAGAATAGATATGATGGATATCATTGATTGGAAATCTACAATCAATCTCACGCCAATCAACAACGGCTAGAATTTTTAATTCAATGCCTATATAAATGAAGTTCAAAATCTGGAAGATACACACGCGAGCTATATTGACAACATACTCTCAAGAAATCTCTGAACCAGACTAAGAGCTTCAAACAATCTATGATTCCACATCACACCAACCTAACCTCGATTCAAGTCTGTATTATCGAGAGAAAGGAGATCACCCTGCTAGCTAGTAGTTTTCTAGTGGTAACATAGAGGTAATCTGTTGTAAAGGGACACGACCCGTATTTCGTGCATAAGTATCCTTCTAGATTTGATTGATACTTGTTACCCGTTCTCCAC
Source organism: Leonotis leonurus (assembly GCA_026898415.1). Lineage (NCBI taxonomy): Eukaryota > Viridiplantae > Streptophyta > Magnoliopsida > Lamiales > Lamiaceae > Leonotis > Leonotis leonurus. Next base: position 50,579 of record JAPKLX010000617.1, on the reverse strand, counting down.
GAGTATAAAGAAGAAGAGTATCCTAGTAGTGGATAATCTGGTCTAGTTTTGACCAGATCGTGGACGTAGGGTTTTCCCGAACCACGTTAAACAACTGTGTTCTTTATATTTCTACATTTTTACTTTCAGTTGTTTATCATTCTAACCATTTGCACTATCATATAATCTGCATCTCAATCAATCTGCTTAACGATCTGATTAATTCCTAAGGTTTTCTTAATAAGAGCACTCATTAAATCCACCATATTTCCGCACACACAATACTTAGAAAATAACAAGATCACTCTTATTATTGTCTAAGTGTTTACACTAGAGAGCAATCTGCTTGGACTAATCTGGTATCGATCTGCTGATAAATCTAGTTAGTCATCTGCCGAGCAATTTCTTATTTAAAGAATAGCTTGAACTCTCTAATAATTAAACAAGTATACTGAAAAGTTTGTATTTGGTGTATTCCCCCCCCCCCAAACACAAAACCTTGCTCTTTCGGGACTAACAAGTGGTATCAGAGCAGTGGTTCAAACGACCATTGTTCTTGTTTCACAAGGATAACACCTGCGTGGTCAACTTGAATAGATCTAGGAAAACCTATATTTCATTCACGTGCATACTATCTGTCATGGAATCATCTGTTGCTAGGGCTTGTGAAGAATTCTCTATCCAAGTATAGAGAATGGAGCTTCAGAATCAAAATGGCACTCAAAGCCCATCACTATCTGATGTGGAAAGTTATTGAAGATAGTCCACTACAGATCACTGAAGAAGTGACGGTAACCAACTCATCTGGAGTAACTACACAGATTGTTCCTAAAGATCCAAGAAAATATACAGGAGAGGAACGTCGCGAAGCCAATCTGGATGACTTTTCTAAAGGGATCATATCTATCACAGTCAAAGGGGTACATCTGGCCAAAATCCAAGATCCGGATACTGCCAAAGAGATGTGGGAAGCCCTAAGAGACTTGTGTCTAGGATCTGAAGTCATGATTGAGAACAAGCTGTCTCTTGCCTGCAATAAATATGATGAATTCAAGATGAAACCAGGCGAGACCATAGAGCAAATGAAGATGAGATTCACTGGAATTCTCCTAGAGATATCAGCGTTCAATAAGAACAAATATACTCAAAGAGAAAAGAACATGAAAGTACTTAGCGCACTTCCACCTAGCTGGGAGATATATGCTGCAATGCAACCTCTTTGTGCAGACTTCAATGAACTATCTACTGAAGCCTTATTTGATCATCTTGAAGGCCATGAATGTGATATACAGAGAATTCGTGGACCAGATCATCTGTCCAAAAAGGCAGAAAGCAGCTTAAAGAAGGACAAAGAAGTAGCCTTCAAAGCAAAGAGCAAACCAGATGAACTTTCTGAAACTTCTATACCTGATGAAGAGAAAGGTTATGATAAATTGTTAAAAGAATTTTGAATGATTGCCAAGCGCATGGACAAGATGGAGGTCAGATTAAAGAAATATAGATATTTCTACAAAGATAACAAGAAAAACTTCTACAAGAAACGTGACAATGATCGACCTGATAACAAAGATGAATCAAAACAGCACACAGGTAAAACCTCAAAAACTTCTAACTCAGCAGATTACACCTGCTTTGGCTGTGGCAGAACAGGTCACTTCAAAACATATTATCCTGATATATCCAAAAGCCAAAGAGAAGAACTGAGAGCAAAAAGAGATCGAAAACTCAAATATGAGCGCAAGGCCATGCTAGCTGAACAAGATTCAAGCAACTCGAGTCATTTTTCAGACAGCTCATCAGAGAATGATGAAGCATTCTTTGCTAATGACGAAGAAGACTGGGATGAATGCTATGTGGGACTAGACAACGGTCTGGATGAAGTCGAGGTAAATTCTTGCAATTCCAATTCTTCAAATGATAATAATCTGGAACAGGAAGTAGAAGATCAATCTGACTACTTATGGGAAGAAGTAAATGAGATGTTCAAGTGTTATTCGAGCATCAAAAGACTTTTTAGAGAAGTTGTAGAAGAAAATGATAGGCTGAAGAAATCAAAACAGATACTGAGCACAACTAACACCCAATTCGTTGCCCAAATAGCAGATCTGGAAGAACAGATCAAGGGAAAAGATGGAGAGATTTACTCATTGAACTCAAAGATCAAAGATCTCATCAACAGAAACAACGTAGCTGAAGAGAAAATAAAGAAGGGCAAAGGGATGATCTACAAAAGTGATGAACGTGCCAAGCTGCTTATCAATCTGCAGCAAAAAGGGACATCTGGTCTAGGGTATCCAAGTCACTCAGAAAAATCTTCGGGAACCATAAACTTTGTACCAGAAAGAAAGCAAATACCAGACCAAGTAATAGGTCTAAGGAACAAGAAAGATCAACCACAGAAGATGATGGTAAAAGTGACTGGGTACAGACAATACACCCAAACAAAGGGTCAACCAGCTCACTACACAAGAACAGATCGTGTTGATAAAAAGAATGTCAACAGGACATTACCCAACAATAATGTCAACAAGACAATAAATGTCAACAGGACATTACCCATTAATAAAGGATTGAAGAATGATGGAATAGAGAGACATCATCTATCTGTACTTCATTCTCTGTCAAAAGTTGATAATGATGGGAACATTATTACTTGCTATATATCTGTTCCTAACCCAAAAATGTTCTGGATTCGAAAGGGAATATTTGCTAATAACCAAGCACCCAAACGTTGAAGGGTAGCTAAGTTGAATTAATTGCAGGACCAGAAGGCTGCAAGAAGAAACAAGATAGCTAGAGGAGCAATCTGGATAATAGATAGTGGATGTTCGAAACACATGACATGTGATAAAAATCTATTATCATATTACGTTGAAAAACCAGGACCACATGTCACCTTTGGATGTAACTCAAAAGGATACACCAGAGGATATGGAAATATAAAAGTTGGCAAGACCACCATCTCAAATGTTTCGTATGTTGAGGGTCTTAGTCACAATCTGTTTTCTGTAAGTTAGTTCTATGCTAACGGTAATCAGATCGTTTTTGATACTAACAACTGCTTTGTGAAGAACAAGGAGGGAGATGAGATACTCCTTACCGGAAAATTGCAGGATAGGCTATATATTATCCGGTGGACAAACCAGATCGAGACCTGCTTAGTCACTAAAACTGTATCAGAAACAAACTGGTTATGGCATAAGAGATTAAGCCACCTAAACTTCAAGTCAATCAACAGGATTGCCAAAGAAAAATTAGTGGAAGGACTACCAGATCAAGTATATGATAAAGATCATATATGTGATGCTTGTCAAGCTGGAAAGCAAACCAGATCATCCTTTACAAGCAAAACAGCTCACTCAACATCAAGAACATTGGAGCTTTTGCATCTGGATATGTTTGGACCGGTTAAACCACTAAGCATAAATGGAAGAAAATACACCTTAGTAATCATTGATGACTACCTGATTTTCTACACAAGATCACCAAACAAAAAGAAGTGAGTGTAGTTACTATCAGAAAAGATCGAGGAACAGAATTTCTCAACCAGAAGATTGAAGCATACTGCAACAAGATGGGAATCACTCATCAAACCTCGGCTGCCAGAACACCTCAACAAGTGTTGAAGTTGGAAAAGAAACAAGAAAAGATCGAGAAATGACGAAGGGGTGAAGAATAGTGCCGAGAGCACTAGTCAGCGGTCGCGTAGGCCTAAGCGACCGCTGACTAGGCATTGTGCACCACGGCCGAGCCACAGCCGAGCCAGCGCGCGGGAGGCCAGGATGCTAGGGTCAGCGGTCGCTGACCACCCGGCTGACTCAGGCCTGGCACAACGGCTATCGCACGAGTCGCGTAACCACCCGGGTCAGCGGCCACTGACCTCTACTCGGTCGCTGACCACACCTCCCGACTATATATACTCGGCGAGATTCTCATTCAAAGAGCATCACTTTTGGCACGTAATTCGAGACTTTTTACGACGCCACTTTTCAGCATTATTTCCATACGTCTTCCTTTCATAGTTTTAGCTCGTCTCAACCTCGATTCGAGGGTCGAGACTTTGATTTCTAAATAGTTCTCTTTAGTTTTAGATTTCGTACTCGAGGGTTAGTCAGTTGCAACATTTTGTTCGTATTTCGTTTCAGAATTTCTCTTGTGGATTCAGACTCTTTCAAGTTATTAATCGAGGT
>JAPKLX010000617.1:0-20903 GCA_026898415.1 Leonotis leonurus | reverse complement strand
GTGTATTCCCCCCCCATACACCAAACCTTGCTCTTTCGGGACCAACATTCAGAGGGAGTGAAATGCAAGGTTTTACTCATTACTCTTGCTGGGCCAGGGCAGCAATGGTTCAGGAAATTATCACCTAATTCAATTTTTTATTTTGACGACTTAAAGAAATTATTTTTATATCAATTTGCAAGTGCAAAGAGAACTAAAAGAAAGTTCGTTCCATTTAACTACACTCAAACAGTAGAAGCAAGAATCATTGAGAGAATACTTTACAAGGTTTAACCTTGAGGTTTTGGAAACACAGAAGGTGCATCTCTCTATAAAAGTACATGCATTCATGGAAGGCATGCGTAGTGGCCCGTTTTTTGACTCTTTCGTGAAGAAGCCACCAAGAGATTTTGAGGATTTATTATCTAGAACCGGCAAATACATCCATGTGGAAGATGCAAGATTGTTCAGAAAACCAAGCAAACCAACCTCAAGAAGGAAGTTTACACTTAAACTTTTCTCTCAAAAAAAAAAAAAAAAAACAACCTCAAGAAGGAAAAAAGCCGAAGGAGAAACAAAGATCTGACGAGAAATGAGGTCTAAGGATAGAAAGAGGCCATTCTCAGAGGCCCAGACCTTTCGATAGGTCTGATTGTCCAGAGAGGGTGTTTATACCATTGACTAGGGAGCCAGCAAAGCTCTTGTAGATTGTTGTTAAGAAGCCAGGGGTATTTTTTCCTCCCAGAGAAAAAGATCTACCAAGACACCCAAATGTGTTGCATGTCCCGGACACCCGCAAGAATTTGTTCTCGGACTCTATACTAGTTAATAAGGGTTTTACATTAATATTTGAGTGAGATAAGTTTAATTTGTCTAAGTATGAAAACATCATTGGTAAATGTTATCTCAGAGTTTTTTATCAAACTATGTGTAGTAGTCGTGCTCCGTGTACCTAAACATTTGGTTGTTAATTAAAATGATACTACTTCCTCGTATTTGACTGAGTGCTCATATTTATGGAATTGTAGATTGAGACATGTAAATCTAAATGATATAAAAAAGATTAATAAATGTGGATTCACTAAAGACAAATGAAGCTAACACTCTGTTGGGAACCCCACGAATTTAATTAAATTTTGAAGATGATTATCGAACCAACACTTATATTTATTTATTAGTTCTTTAAATCAGGTTATCAATAACATATGTTAAAGGGAGCTCGATTTGTAAAAGAGTTGGTGAAGTTAAATCAACCTATAATTATTTTATGAGCAAACTTGAACATATTGGTGACTTAGAACAAGGGTGTAAGTTTTCTTTGACATCTCGATAAGTTTGTAAAGAAGTAGATCGATTATAACGATCTATCCCTACTTTACAGTGAGTTGTGATCATTTCTTTAGATAGCATGTTAATGGTTGTTGGAACCCCGAAGTATTTTGGTTTTGATTATCTCTCGAAACACACTTAGTCTTTACAGTTTTCATTAGAGTTAAACTGTTCTACATGTTAACAGATCACTACGTATAAAGTGAATTCTGATAAAGAACAGATTAGAAGATGACTTAGCATGTAAAGGAATTATTCCTATAGAAGTCATTTCTATAATAGTATAGGATGAAGACCAAAATTTTTCACTAAGAAGAAATCGATCTGCCATGACAGTCATCGACCAACCAGATCGATAGAGTCATCAAACCACCAGATGACATCATCCTACACATCATATCCATTTGCCACGTCAATATTGAAGCCCATCCACTAAGTTTTGGAAGAAGAATCCTTGATTGACGCGAGGAAGGAAAGTAACCGTTAGCGATCTGCTTTCCATACTTAGAGGATTGAGTCAACATTTCTACAAGGCAAGAACATATATGATGGACATCATTGATTGGGAATCTACAATCATCCCATGCCAATCAACAAACGGCTAGAATTTCAAATTCAAAGCATATATATTTGTAGCTCAACTTCAAAGCCTAGAATTTCGATAAAACACTCTCAAGCAATCAATCTGAACTTCAGACTCAAGACTTCAAACTACTTGTGATTCTATATCACATCAACCCAATCTCGATTCAAGTCTGTCTTATCGAGAGAAAGGAGATCACCCTGCTAGCTAGTAATTTTCTAGTGGTAACGTAGAGGTAATCTGTTGTAAAGGGACACGACCGTTACTTCGTGCATAAGTATCCTTCTAGCTTTGATTGATACTTGTGACTCGTTCTCCACGAGTATAAAGAAGAAGAGTATCTTAGTAGTGGATAATCTGGTCTAGTTTTGATCAGATCGTGGACGTAGGGATTCCCCGAACCACGTTAAACAACTGTGTTATTTATCTTTCTACATATTTACTTTCAGTTGTTCATTATTACTAACTCCCTACACTTCCATATAGACTGCATCTCAATCAATCTGCCTTAACAATCTGATTAATCATTAAGGTTTTCTATATAAGAGCACTAACTAAGTCCACCATATTTCCGCACACACACTCAATACTTAGAAAGTAATAAGATCACTCTTATTATCGTCTAAATATTTTACTTGAGAACAATCTGTTTGGATTGACCTGCTATCGATCTGTCTATCAATCTGGTCAGTCATCTGCCAAGCAATTTCTTGTTTAAGAATAGCTTGAACTCTCTAATAATCAACCAAGTAAACTGAAAAGTTTGGGTTTGGTGTATTCCCCCCCCCTATACACCAAACCTTGCTCTTTCGGGACCAACAAGTGGTATCAGAGCGGTGGTTCATAAGACCATTGTTGCTGTTGCACTGGGTTAATACCTGCGTGGTCAACTTGAATAGATCTAGGAAAACCTACTTTCATTCATGTGCATACCATCTGCTATGGAATCTTCAGTTGTTAGGGCGTGTGAAGAATTCTCTATCCAAGGATATCGAGAATGGAGTTTCAGAATCAAAACAGCACTCAAAACCCATCACTATCTGATGCGGAAAGTAATAGAAGAAGGTCCACTAGAGATCACTGAAAAAAGACAGTAACTACTTCAACTGGAGTAACTACACAGATAGTTTCTAAAGATCCAAGAAAATATACTTCAGAGGAACGTCGCGAAGCCAATCTGGATGACTTTGCTAAAGGAATCATATCTAGCACAGTCAAAGGCATACATCTGGCCAAAATCCAAGATCTGGATACTGCCAAAGAGATGTGGGAAGCCTTAAGAGACTTGTGTCTAGGATCTGAAGTTATGATTGAAAACAAGTTGTCTCTTGCCTGCAATAAGTACGATGAATTCAAAATAAAACCAGGCGAGACCATTGAACAAATGAAAATAAGATTCACTGGAATCTTACTTGAGATATCAGCGTTCAATAAAAACAAATATACTCAAAGAGAGTGTTGGGAACCCCATAAAAATTTATTTAGTTTTGATGATGCTCTTACAAAACACACTTGGAACTATACATGTTCTGTACATCTTATTTCTGATTTCAGTAAACCAGATGGTCGAAGCTAGTTCAACCAGAAAGATGGAATTTGTCTTTGACAGAAAGACAAACCAGCAAGTCTGGAGCAGAAGGCTGGAGCAGAAGGCTGGAGCAGAAGGCGAACGCTAAACCAGCAAGTCTCAAGACAGAAAGATAAGTCTCAAGACAGAAAGCTCAACCAGCAAGTCTCAAGACAGAATGCTAAACCAGAGAGTCTCAAAATGAAGCTAGTCAACTTTGACAGAAAGTCAAAACCAGAAAGGGCCTCAAACAGAAAGATGGAAGATGCTTCGAACAGAAAGTACTCTAACAGAAAGTACTCTACCAGAAAGTACTCCTACCAGAAAGTACTCCTACCAGAAAGCATTTTCTACCAGAAAGTAGTTCAACCAGAAAATGGTTAACGTATGCTCAACCAGAAAAGCATCTCAACCAGAAAGTCACTAGACCAGAAAGGATACAACCAGAAGGGTAGAAGCAAACCAGAAAGAGCAGAACCAAATCTGTCAATGAAGCATTAAAAACTTTCCATCGAAGAAATAGAAACTGAATCATTGATTGATATGAAGAAGGAAAGCAATCACAGATGATCTGCTTACCATTCATAAAAGATTCAATCAACAAATCTACAAGGAAATAAGAGATACGATTGATTGGCAATTAACAAATCAAATCACGCCAATCAACAAACGGCTAGAATTTCAAATTCAGAGCCTATATATGTTTGAAGATTTAAAGTCTGAAATAGAGAACAAAAAAATATATACACAAGCGCTATACAGCAGAAACACATTCAAGCACTCTATCTCTAAATCAGACTTAAGATTCAACCAGTTCTTGATCATCATCACACCAACCCACCTCGATTCAAGTCTGTCTTATCGAGAGAAGGAGATCTTTACTAGCTAGTAGTTTTCTAGTGGATTAACGTGAAGATAGCCTCTGTTTACAGTAGTTTTCTGTAAGTTGTAAAGGGACACGACCCTTATTCGTGCATAAGTTTCAAACTTGTTTGTACTTGGAACTTGTGGCTCGTTCTCAGCGAGGTTAAATAAGAAGAGTATCCTAGTAGTGGATATCTAATCCAGTTTGGATTAGACCGTGGACGTAGGGGGTTTCCCGAACCACGTAAAAATAACTGCGTTATTTAAATTCTGCACTTCATATTCAGTTGTTTTTATTCTGCATCTATCATACTCATTCAAATCTGCATTCTTAATCAACTTCCTAAATACTCGATTAAGTCTTCAAAAGATTTTCATAACAAGAGCACCGACTAAAGTCCACCATTATTCCGCTCACAATACATAGTTTGAATTCAAGCTCACACTTGCTTTCTGCTTTGTATATCTCACTTGAGAGACTTTATCTGGATAGAATCTAATTGATTGAAAATCAATTTGTTCTATCACTTTGAGCAATCTGTTAAACCAGAAAGCTTACATCTCTCTGATTAAATTAGTCAAGTAAACTGAAAAGTTTGCATTTGGTGTATTCTCCCCCCATACACCAAACCTTGCTCTTTCGGGACCAACAGAGAGAAAAACATGAAAGTTCCAAGAGCACTTCCACCGAGCTGGGAGATATATGCTGCGATGCAACCACTCCGTGCTGACTTCAATGAACTCTCTACAAAAGCTCTATTTGATCATCTTGAAGGTCATGAATGTGACATTCAAAGAATTCGTGGACCAGATCATCTGTCCAAAAAGGCAGAAAATGGTTCAAAGAAGGAAAAAGAAGTTGCCTTCAAAACGAAGAGCAAAACAGATGAACCTTCTGATTCTACTGCACCAGATGAAGAGAAGGGTTATGACAAACTACAAAAAGAGTTTGCAATGATTGCTAAACGCATGGACAAGATAGAGGTCAGATCGAAGAAATTCAGATGCTTCTACAAAGATAACAAAAACAAATTCTACAAGAAACGTGACAATGATCGATCTGATAGCAAGGATGAGTCAAAACAACAGACAGGTAAATCCTCAAAAATATCTAACTCAACAGATTATACCTACTTTGGTTGTGGTAGAACATGTCATTTCAAAATAGATTGCCCTGATCTGTCCAAAAGCCAAAGAGAAGAGTTAAGAGCGAAAAGAGATCGAAAACTCAAATATGAACGCAAGGCCATGCTAGCTGAAGAAGAATCATGCAGCTCGAGTCATTTTTCAGATAGCTCATCAGAGAATGATGAAGCATTCTATGCTAATGATGAAGAAAGTTAGGATGAATGCTATGTGGGACTAGACAACGGTCTGGATGAAGTCGAGGTAAACTCTTGCAATTCAAATTCCTCAAATGATAATGATCTGGAATAGGAAATAGAAGATCAATCTGAATACTCATTGGGAAGATGTTAATGAGATGTTCAAGAGTTATTCAAGCATCAAAATACTGTTTAGAGAAGTTGTGGAAGAGAATGATAGGCTAAAGAAATCTGAACAGATATTAAGCACAGCTAACACCCAATTCGTTGCCAAAGTAACTGATCTGGAAGAACAGATCAAAGGAAAAGATAGAGAGATTCATTCACTAAACTCAAAGGTGAAAGATCTCATCAACAGAAACAACGTAGCTGAAGAAAGAATAAAGAAAGGCAAAGAAATGATCTACAAAAGTGATGAACGTGCAAAATTGCTAATTAGTCTGCAGCAAAAAGGCACATCTGGATTAGGATATCCAGGTCACTCAGAAAAATCTTCGGGAATCATAAGCTTCGTACCAGAGAGAAAACAAATACCATATCAAGTAAAAGATCTAAAGAACAAGAAAGGTCGATCACAGAAGATGATGATAAAAGAAACAGGACACAGACAACACAACCAAACAAAGGGTCAACCAGCTCATTACACTGAAACAGATGATATACATAAAAAGAATGTCAACAGGACATTACCCAACAAAAATGTCAATAGGGCAAAGAATGTTAATAGGACATTACCTAATAAGAAGGGATTGAAGAATGATGGAATGGAAAGACATCATCCATCTGTATTTCATTCCCTGTCTAGAGTTGATAATGATGGGAACACTATTACTTGCTACACATCTGTTCCTAACCCAAAAATGTTCTGGATTCGAAAGGGAATATTTTCTAATAACCAAGCACCCAAACGTTGAAGGGTAGCTAAGTTTAACTAATTGCAGGACCAAAAGACTGCAAGAAGAAACAAGATAGCAAGAGGAACAATTTGGATAATTGATAGTGGATGTTCGAAGCACATGACATATGATAAGAACCTACTATCAGATTACGTTGAAAAGCCAGGACCTCAGGTCACCTTTGGATGTAACTCAAAAGGATACACCAGAGGATATGGAAATATAAAAGTTGGCAAGACCACCATCTCAAATGTTTCGTATGTTGAGGGTCTTAGTCACAATCTGTTTTCTGTAAGTCAGTTCTATGCTAACGGTAATCAGATCGTTTTTGATACTAACAACTGCTTTTTGAAGAACAAGGAAGGAGATGAGATACTCCTTATCGGAAAATTGCAGGACAGACTATATATTGTCCAGTGGACAAACCAGATCGAGACTTGCTTAATCACTAAAATTGTATCAGAAACAAGCTGGTTATGGCACAAGAGATTGAGCCACCTAAATTTCAAGTCAATCAACAGGATTGCCAAAGAAAAATTTGTGGAAGGTTTACCAAATCAAGTATATGACAAAGATCATATATGTGACGCTTGTCAAGCTGGAAAGCAAACTAGATCATCCTTTACAAGCAAAACAGCTCACTCAACATCAAGAATACTGAAGCTTTTGCATCTGGATCTGTTTGGACCAGTTAAACCACTAAGCATAAATGGGAGAAAATACACCTTAGGAATCATAGATGACTACTCAAGGTTCACCTGGGTCATCTTTCTGTTAAAAAAGAAAGAGACACTAGCTAAATTACCCGATTTTTTACAAAAGATCACCAAACAGAAGGAGGTGAGCATAGTTACTATCAGAACAGATCGAGGAACAGAATTTCTCAACCAAAAGATTGAAGCATACTGCAATAAGATGGGGATCACTCATCAAACATCAGCTGCTAGAACACCTCAACAAAATGGAGTTGTTGAAAGGCGAAACAGATCATTGAAAGAAGCAGCTCGTACTATGCTAAATGCTACCAATCTACCCAAGAAATTCTGGGCAGAAGCTATCTACACAGCCTGTTATACTCAGAACAGATCATCAATTACACTGAGACATGGAAAGACACCATATGAGATCTGGAACAATAGAAAGCCTTAGATCTCTTACTTTCGTACTTTCGGTTGTTTGTGTTACATACATAATAATGGAAAATCTCAATTGAGGACTTTTGGTAGCAAAACTGATCCTGGAATATTCTTAGGATATTCTGATGTCAGTAAAGCGTATCGAGTCTACAATAAGAACTCTCATATTGTGGAGGTAACACCTCATGTTGTTTTTGATGAGTCTATTGTTGAGTATAGGTCACCAGATGATAAACAGACAGAAAACCAGATGACTACAAGAAAGATGAATGAGATGTTACTAGAAGATATTCTAATCTGGAATTCAAAAATTGATGATGAAGAGATCAATACTCCACCTATTGCTGAAGAAATCATACAGCAAGGGGGAACAATCCAACATGAACTGGTTGAAAACAGATTACCAAATGAAAGCAATGAAACAGTCATTACAGATGATGATCAACCTGAAAATCTAGTTCCAGAGACAGGAGCAGATGAGAATCCATTCCTAGCTTCATCAATAGCTCACACTGAATTTGAGGAACCAACAGATCAACCTGATCCTGAGATATCTAATGAAGAGATGACCAGGAGAAGGAGATGGATACAAGATCACCCACCAGAACAGATTGTTGGGAACCCATCAGATCGTGTGAAAACAAGAAGAATGCATGGAGAAAGCGCCTTGCTAAGCTGCTATCTCTCTCGCATTGAACCATCTGATGCTCATGAAGCACTACAAGATGCAGATTGGATAACAGCAATACAAGAAGAACTTAATGAGTTCAAAAGAAATGAGGTTTGGTATCTCGTGGACAGAACCAAACACCAAGGAGTAATTGGTGTAAAATGGGTGTTCAAAAATAAACGAGATGAGAATGGTGAAGTAGTCAGAAACAAAGCCAGATTAGTAGCTAAAGGCTATAATCAAACAAGAAGGCATTGATTTTGATGAAACATTTGCACCGGTAGCCAGACTAGAAGCAATAAGGTTGTTCTTAGCATATGCTGCACACAAAAGGTTCAAGGTATACCAGATGGATGTCAAAAGTTCTTTTCTAAATGGTATCCTTGAAGAAGAAGTATATGTGGAGCAGCCACCTGGATTCGAGGAAGCAGATCCAAACCAGAAAGTATACAGACTGACAAAAGCAGTCTACGGTCTAAAACAAGCTCCTAGAGCTTGGTATGAGACGTTGTCCACTTTTCTCCTAGAATCTGGATTCAGAAGAGGATCAGTTGACAAGACCTTGTTCATCATCAAAGTCAAAGAGAATATCCTTTTAGTACAGATCTATGTAGATGATATCATATTTGGATCTCAATCTACCTATTTGTGTGATAAATTTGCTGAACTTATGAAAAATAAGTATCAAATGTCCATGATGGGCGAAATGAGCTTCTTTCTAGGTTTGCAGGTTAAACAGTTACCAGATGGCATCTTCATTAGTCAAGCAAAGTATATTCACGATCTGCTGACTAAGTTTGGAGTCAAATACAGTAAACCTATTAAGATCCCAATGCAGACCAACGGGAAAATTGATCCTGATCCAGAGGGAAAACCAGCTAATATTACTCAATACAGAGGGATCATAGGATCACTACTCTATCTAACTGCCAGTCGACCTGACATTACATTTGCAGTAGGAGTATGTGCAAGATATCAAGCAAACCCCAAAGAGTCTCACATGGAAGCAGCTAAGAAGATATTAAGATATCTTAAGGGAACAACTCATATTGGATTATGGTATCCATGTGAAGACAACTTTGAGCTAACTGGATACACAGACTCAGATTATGCTGGATGCAAGTTGGACAGAAAGTCAACATCTGGCACATGTCAGTTTTTAGGAAATAAACTGATCTCTTGGTTCTCAAAGAAACAGACATCTGTTGCCACATCAACCACAGAAGCTGAATATATGGCAGCAGGGAGTTGTTGCGCTCAAATACTCTGGTTAAAACAACAACTCAAGGACTATGAGATCTATGTCAAAGAGATACCCATTTTCTGTGATAGCTCTAGTGCTATAGCAATCACACAGAACCCAGTCTTGCATACCAGATGCAAACATGTAGATGTGAGACATCACTTTATAAGGGATCATGTTGAAAGAAAACATGTACAGATCGAGAAAATACACACTGAAATACAGAGTGGAGATCATACGCGAATAAAATTCCAACAGGGAATTAGTACCAGATCATCAAAAATTGATGAAGAATAGATCGTTTCAAAATTCAACGGAAATTATTAACAGATCATCACAAGATTGATGTCCAAAATTGAAAGTGTTATAAAATAGATCGATAGTGTTGACAACAGTTCGTTAAGTAGGAGATCGATCTGGAGCAGATGACTAGTAGCCACGTGGATATTAATTAGTCTTTTTATTAATATTCTCATTACTTAGTCAAGGGGGAACGCCAAAAGAATAAATCTAATTACGGCGATTATCTCATACTTAATCATAGCTTATATGTCTAAATTCTGACAAAATATACCATATCTTTTATTTTTGTGATGATTAAGTACAGTGTTTGGGAACTGTGATATCGAAGATATTTACCAAATCAAGAAAAAGGAAGCAACTTGACGGCCGAAACCAACATGCGCTGCACTGCAACCTTAGGATCAAAAGCGCGTGTATTTGATGCAGAGTAGAGGCGGTGATAGACTATAAGTTTATAACTCAGAAAAGCAGGAAAAGCTGAAAAAAGGAAGAATATCAATTAAATTATTACTCTGTTTATCACTTATCTATATATATTTGATAAGGCGGTTCGACTATCACCTACACTCTTTTTCCTCGACAAACACTTAGCAAGTTTCTTTTCACCATTCCTAACTCTCTCAAAACCTTTCAAAAATCTATCCTTACAAATGGCTCCCAAATCAACTCTGTTTCTCGACCAAGTCAAATTTCTGAATCAATACATTCATCAAGATCTATATGCCGTTCTTGATACCTACGACTTTCACAAACTGGACAAGGCTTTCGCCCTTGTTAAACGATGCAAAGGTTTCCATTTTATAAGTTTTCTCTTAAACCATTTTGTATGTTTTTAAATGCTCTGAAACCTCTTAAACCCGTATTGGAAAACGAGTCTTTTCATTAGCATGCATCTGTGAACAAATATTGAATCGTGAAATTTGATATTTTATATTGCTTAAACTGTTGAACAATCATACTTCATTGATGGAAGAATGGTGTTCACCTATATCTCGTTTCAACTGTTGTAGGATTTCATAACATTATCACTACACACCCTCTCCAATTCCTGCCAAAGGAAGTGGCAACTTTCTATCTCTCATGGCAAGGAGAGAAAGGTGGGAACGAAGCTATTATTCGAGTAAGCAAGGGCAGCACTATCGGCAATACAACATACAACGTGCTGAATATTATAGATGAAGTCTACAAACTGAGAGATGAAGGTCTCAGCCTTGGAGATATCACAAACGAGCAACTACAAGAGGTAATAGAGATAGTGATGGTAGTGCCCATCCATTATACGAACAGAATGTTCAACAGGGGACTACTTGCGCCTGAATTCAAGATCCTGTTCGACTTCGTTCAGAGAATTTTCATGAACCACAACGGAGCAAGTTCAAGATTCTTGCTGCTGTTGTACTGAATCTGCCAGTAAACTGGAGCAGAATTCTCTTTGATCTATTGGCAAAGGAGGCCAGGATGATTATGTTCGTAAAAGGAGCAAGTCCAGGCATTGAAGTGAGAAGAAGTATACTGCGACACTCCACCAAGATCAGCTACATGCTGGAAACCTTCTTCAAACAACACAAGTGGGATACTGATGCTTCAACAGCTGCTCTTCAGCCAAAACCCAAGAGGAGAAGGTTAAAAAAACTTTCTGAACCAGTGGAAGAGGTCCAGGTTCAAGAACCTGTCATTTCAGATATACCTATCCCTCAATAGGAGGTTGAGGTTGAGGATGTGGATGATATTCTGATTGGAGGACAGCCAGAGGAAGCTGTACCACTTTCATCCTTCAATCCAAGTCAAGAAAAGGACTTCTCACCTGCTCACACAGCCAGTCCATCATCTGCTGAACAGTTAGAGCAGATTGATGAGGATGAAGAAGGAGAAGATGAATCCTCCGATGAGGACGTGGAGAAGAAAACAGCAGAGACTGTGGTGAAGTTGCTGGAAGCAGAAGCAAATCACTCAGTCCTTAAATCATTTCCTGGCATTCAACTCACTCCAAAAAGCTATGATGATGCCAAACGACTGAAGTTATTGCTTCTCATTAAGGACAAGGAATTTTATGTCCTTGACGCCTTACTCAAAACCAGATCGATCGACGCTCTCAAAGCAGAAGAAGCCACATTTCTGAATATCTTCGAAGTCTCCTCTGTTGCAGAGTTGAGAGAGACTTATCTTCAGACTATCTTGGCAATAGCTCAACATGAGGCCAAGCTGCTACAGATCGATCTGAGGCCACTATACGAGAAAGCAGGACTGTCACACTTCTTTGACAGTGTAGTCGATGAGGAGGAAGATACAGATGAAGCTCACCAACAGGGTGTAGCAGAACAAGAACATGAACCAGCTCAGCAACAGGCTGATGCTGCTGACCAAGTAATACCAACTGCACCATCTGCTGAAACAAATGCACAAGTTGAGGGGGAACCAGCCCAGAAGAGCAAAATCCAGATAGAGGTGGTTGATTACATAAGGGATGAAGATCATCCTGCTGGACAGAGGGTGGGAGGAAGACTCACTGATGATATCTACACCCCTGCTGTCGCAGCAACCATGGAGGAATTCGTAGAGGCACCTGATCTGGAAGAGATATTGATGACTCAGCATCAATCTCTATCCAATGAACAAGTAAAGGACCTTATCGCCCACAAGGTAGACAAGTTCATGTATGGCACTCTCTCAACAGTCCAAGACCAGGCCACCAGAATCCTCACTGAGTTCAACAACAGCATCAAATCTCATGTAGACCAGGTGGACTCAGAACTGAGGAGAGTATGCAGAATAAAGCTCGAGGAGCTTAGCAAAAAGATGGATGATGACAGATCTGCTACAGAATAGAGAAAAGAGTAGATTGATCAGACTCTGTCATCAATGGAGCACAAGGTTCAAGAAATGTATAAGATTGTCACAGACTTTGCCAACAAGGAGAAAGACATGGTTCATGCCATAGTCAAGGACCAGACTGATGGAGTCTCTAAGGAAGTGATCAAAACAGCAAAAGCTGAAATCAGATCACAACTCAGACAATTTGAAGATAATAGCGTCAACTGCATTGAGAGGAAGCTGAGTGATCTGAGATACCCTACGAAGACCATGATTGACTCCTACATAGATGAGATTGGGGCTATCAAAGAAGAACAAGAGAACCTCACTGATGATCTCAAACAAGCCAAATCATCCATGACGCAAAAGATAGATGAATCCAACTCCAACATCACATCTCTGCTCAATTACAAGCTGGATTCAAAAAAGGAGATGAAGGAGATGAAAGAGGAGATCACATCCCTTAAGGCACTCATCAAACTCTATATTGATGATGTCGAAAAGGGGGAAGGATCGAGCATGAGGAAAGGGAACGGAGCTGGAGGAAAGGGCAAAAGTCAATCTGGAGAAAGGACAGAGGCCCAGCTTGAGCACCCAGCACCAGATCAACCAAGCCAACCATCTGCTCAATCTACGAGGCCAACAAGCAGATCTATCAAGTCAATCCCAACCACTGAAGAAGAAAAGGAAGAAGTCTGGATCCGACTGGTCCTTCTCTGCACCTATTAAAACAAAGAAGCCAAAAGAAGGAGAAACCAGCTGGGTGCCAGATAATCTGAAGAATGGATGAGAGGGGCTGAAGTATGGTTTCATCATGTGCCGCTACTTCATCAAAGAACCGACTTACTGCGAAGGCACAACGAATGAAGCGTTCAATCTGTATTTGGACTTAAATGATGCTAAGGATCTGGTCCAGGCCATTAGAGCAGCTGCTACAGAGGCCCAGATCACTATTACTGCCCCAGAGAGGGAATATAGAGAATGTCCTAATATCCCTGGCACAAAAATTCCTGACAAGACCTACCTGCTCAATTTTATAAACCAACTTGCAGAGAACAGAGGATACAAGATCGATGCAGAAGACCCAGACTACATCAGGGTCAGAGAGGGTGTATACGAGAGTGTCCAGATGATATCAGATGAGACTAGAGCAAAGATGAAGAAACAACAAGAAGAAAAGAGGAAGAGCAGATAGATCATCTTTTCACACCTTTTACTATCTGAAATTCTTACACTTTGGAATCTGTAATCCTTTTGCTTTCTATCTATAAAATTCTTGAGTTTCTGATGACAACATCCTATTGTCCAGAACATATAAACTGCTATTAATCGTTATAACCAAATAATGAAAACATAAACAAGTGTTATTCTAACCAGATCACTCTTAATCTGGGTTATATTATAAAATTGTGGTTTCGACATCATCAAAAAGGGGGAAATTGTTGGGAACCCTGAAGTATTTTTGTTTTGATGATGATCTTTCGAAACTCACTTAGGTTTTATAGCTTTAATTGGTGCTAAACTGTTCTACATGTTAACAGATCACTAAGAATAAAGTGAAATCTGATAGAGAACAGATTAGGAGATGACTTAAAAGGAAATATTCCTATAGAAGTCACTTCTATAATAGTCTAGGTTGAAGACCAAGACATTTTTCAAGAGAAGAAATCGATCTGCAATGACAGCCTTTGACCAGATCGATGACCACAGCAAAGCACCAGATCGACAGTGTCATCAACCCACCAGATGACATCACTCTTCACATCATATCCACTTGCCATGTCAATTTTGAAGTCCATCCAATAGGGTTTGGAAGAAGAATCCTTGATTGACACGAGGAAGGAAAGTAACCGTTAGCTATCTGCTTTCCATACTTAGAGGATTGAGTCAACGTTTCTACAAGGCAAGAACAGATATGATGGACATCATTTATTGTCAATCTACAATCAATCCCACGCGAATCAACAACGGCTAGAATTTCAAATTCAAAGCCTATTTATTTGAAGATCAAAGTCTGGAGAAGGTGACGCTACATTTGACAAAAACCACTATCAAGCGACAAATCTCTGCACCAGACTGAGAACTTCAAACTGCTTGTGATTCTATATCACATCAACCCAAACTCGATTCAAGTCTGTCTTATCGAGAGAAAGGAGATCACCCTACTAGCTAGTAGTTTTCTAGTGGTAACGTAGAGGTAATCCGTTGTAAAGGGACACGACCCTTACTTCATGCATAAGTATCCTTCTAGCTTTGATTGATACTTGTGACTCGTTCTCCACGAGTATAAAGAAGAAGAGTATCCTAGTAGTGGATAATCTGGTCTAGTTTTGATCAGATCGTGGACGTAGGGATTTCCCGAACCACGTTAAACAATTGTGTTATTTATCTTTCTGCATATTTACTTTCAGTTGTTTATTATTACTAACTCCCTACACTTCCATATAGACTGCATCTCAATCAATCTGCTTTAACAATCTGATTAATCATTAAGGTTTTCTATATAAGAGCACTAACTAAATCCACCATATTTCCGCACACACACTCAATACTTAGAAAGTAATAAGATCACTCTTATTATTGTCTAAATATTTACACTTGAGAGCAATCTGTTTGGATTGACCTGCCATCGATCTGTCTATCGATTTGGTCAGTCATCTGCCGAGCAATTTCTTGTTTAAGAATAGTTTGAACTCTCTAATAATCAACCAAGCAAACTGAAAAGTTTGTATTTGGTGTATTCCCCCCCCCCCCATACACCAAACCTTGCTCTTTTGGGACCATAGTCTTGATACATCGTGGGTAAATCGAAGCATGACCTATGTTTGAGATTGTTCGAGTCGCTCGCAATTTAGAACGAGGTCATCTAGCAATAGTAAGCCAACCCAAGTCGTATTTTGAAGGAAGACTTAACAAGGCAATTCGATTCTTTGTTCATAAACGGAAAGCAATAAAAAGGATTTGATTTGAAATATTATATCTAGGAGAAGAATGTAAATAAGAAACGCAATTTAAAAATCTAATCTAATAATGTAATTTACGCGGTCGTTGACCCGCCTATCGCCTATATATGCTCGGCGCGATTCTCATTCGAGAGACATGACTTTCGATCGGATTTTCGACTCCAGTTTTTGCACGACGCCCTAGACTACTTTCCAACACTTTTTTCATATATTTTTCATTCATAGTTTAGCTCGTCTCGACCTCGATCCGAGAGTTGAGACCCAGATAGTTCTTTACATTGTTTTCCGTCTTCAAGTTAGCCGATTACAATATTCATAGTTCGTAGTTTGTTTTCAGACTTTCGTTGTGGATTCAAGATCGATTCCAGTTCTTAATTCAAATTCATTTGTTTTCCCTTTACTTATTCTTGTTTCGTATATTGCTTTAATTCGTTTTATTGTTTATGCTTTCGAATTCTTGTTCTAATTTCGAATTCTAGATTTCGTTCCGTAATTCTTTTGAATTCAATTTCCAAGTTATTACTTTTCCTAGAGTAGATTTAATTCGCTTTCTTAGATTAGATTTAAATTGTGTTTCTTATTTACATTCTTCGCCTAGATATAATACTTCAAATCAAATCCTTTTTATTGCTTTCCGTTTATGAACAAAGAATCAAATTGCCCTGTTAAGTCTTCCTTGAGAATACGACTTGGGTTGGCTTACTATTGCTAGATGACCTCGTTCTAAATTGTGAACGACTCGAACAATTTTAGTCGAATTAGATTTGACCAAATCACAATTAATTTTAAATTATTCAAATTTGAATTTTAATAATAGATGGAACTACAGGGAGATTAAAGTGAGAATTTAATTTCTATTATTTGAGATCTTATCCATTCACCTTAGAAACGCTAACCTAACTCAAAATTTCTATAAAAGGAGTACATAGCAGGAGCTGATTTCTCTCTCTTCGAACCTTGAAATCGGCGCCCACTTAGAGAATTTATTCTCTAATTTTCAAAAATTATGGTATATTCAAAGCTCCAATTTTCATTCTTGTTTCTCCTTAAAATACTTGATATATTCATCCACGCGATATTCAAGTAGTAGATCGAGAATAGTTTAGAAATTTCCGAGGTGGGATCGAAGGAGATCAAGTGAAGATTCCATTGGAATGGATTGTTGTTCGTGGCTAATGATCAAAATCGTTTCTCCACAAGCAGAGGAGTTGCGTATGAGAAGGAATAATTTAACTAATTTCACAATTATATTCTCAAGTGTGTATTATGTGTTAAGAATTAATTATTTATATGATTTATTAAACCTGTGGATCATGCGCATTTATGAGCCCCTCATACGGGTTCTATCATGGACTCCACTCATCGCAAATCAAAAAATTAAAATAATCATCATTACACACGCGACACTTACTTCCATCATACGGAGTTATGCGGTAGATCTCGAAATTTGTACTCAATCCAATATCATGCAGCATATGTCGTATATTGTATCTCAAATCTCCAATCTGAGCAAGATCTATTGTAACAGGAATGGACCATTCGTTACCGCCGACGTAAACACCTTCTTCCCAAAACTCATTGTATCTTACGTTTATATACTTATATCCGTCCATCTAAAAAATAAATTGTATTTTTGGAATAAGCAAATAATCAAGATATCAAAATGCAAAACCAACACACAATTGAAAACCCGGTCGTACTGTCACGCCCCGTCCCTCGCCCTCCCCGGCAGAGTCCGGGTGTGCGACTAATGGAAGAATAAATAATGGATAAAATGGAATACTGAAAGCTTTGACTGAACGAAAGATACTTCGATAACTGAATTCAATTCAAACGAAGATTCAATTTACATAATCGGCACCTACGCCAGAACATACAAATGGAACCTCTTGCAGCGGAATAAGGATCGACATAAGTCTACGTGTATGAAGACACGTAGACACCCAAGACTTAAATAAAAGACCGACAAGCCCGCCATAGCATCTCCCTTCATCATGTCTCAACCTGCACATTTATAAATACATGCAGGGCTGAGTACAAACGTAATCAGTAGGCACATGCCAAAATCACATTCATACATATATAATTGTCAATGCCGTAAGAGTGATACGTAGGGATTTTGTCTTTAAAAGCACCTACGTTCACTAAATTCTCTTTGTGAAAGATCCTGAGTTCGACTGATCAGTCTAATTTCTTTAGTATTCTGCCATATCTGTAATTTATTTATGGTACCGAGAAGGTGGCCACCTTCTACGGACACCGAACCGGTCAAAAACTTCGATGACTCACGGTCCTTTAACCGGCCAACAACTTCGATGACTCACGGTTAATTACTTGTGTACACTAGTTCGAGTGGGGATGCTTACCCACTGGAACCCGAATTTGATTTCATACTTGGAACCTTAACCAGATAGGCTTCATACAAAACATAAATCATTTCGGCAAGACAATACTTTGAAACATATTTCTCAAGGTGAAATCCTTTCGAAAACAACATAAATAGCATACGGGCACACATAATTTTCTTTGTAATAGAAAGCCTACTTGGATAGCTTCGATTTGCACTTGCTTTAGTCTCGTAACGCAAGGTAGATCTCTCGTAAGAACCTTTAGAAAATCTCGTATAAGTTAAAATTCCCTTCGTGCATTTGAAACATTTAATCGTAATATAAATCATTCTTGGTTCTTATTTCGACTCGTTAATTGAGATATTGATACTTCAGATCAATATTATCTAAGGTATTGAATCCTCGATTCAATTCATTCCGGTAATTGCCTTTAAGTGCAATAAGTGTATTAACACTTAATGAATTAATTAATTCTCGATAATTAATTATTCAAATAATATTGTAAGTTCTAGTTATTAACCCTTTAAATAACCATAGAATATTAATTTCTTAATTCATCCTTAATATAATTAGAGACATTAATTCTCTTAATTTAAAACCCAATTAAATAAATTGGATCTTCTTGATTTAATACTTAGGCTTTAATTATTTAATCTATAAGCTCTATATATTAATACTTAATGCATATACATTCTATCCCTTCTTCCATTATTAATATTACTAATTAATTGAACTCAATCTTTAAACTAGTCCATATTAATTAATTAAGTGAACTCACTAATTAATTTAATTGGCTCAAGTAACAATTATCTAGGATTGATAAATTGAGCCCATTATAATTATTATGGCCCAATCCTAAATTATTTTCGGCCCAGTCTCAACTAAATTCCCTCAATTAAAAGCCCATTCAAATTTTATTTTCCTGGCCCAAATTCTTAACCCATAACCCGGCCCATGTTCTAGTTTCTTCTAACCCTAGACGTAAACTAGTTGGGCGAAATCCTTCTCCATTTCATCCCTGTCGTTCCATTCTTTCTTTCTCTCTGCCTCTTCTTCTTCCTCTCTCGCTCTCTCTGTCACTAAGTTCTCCCTTTCTCACTCGATTAGTTTCCTGTCTCCGCCGGAACCCTCTCTCTACCCGGTAAGTTCCCTCGTCCCTCTCTCTCTCTGTATTTACTCTTTTCTGTTTTCTCTCCTTTTCTCTCGTCCTCTGCTTCCTACTTCCCCCTTCTCACTTGATTTCTCTCTAACTCTTATTTTCTGCAGGAAGGCAGAGCCTCCCTAGCTCCAGGTTTCTCTCGTTCTGCCTCTTCTCTCTACTCGGTAAGATTTCTCACTTTCTCTATTGTATGTCTAAATTTCTAATTGAATCTCATTGCTTTTGATTCAATGGTTAGATTTCATTCCCTAGTTCCTATTTCTTACTTGAAAGCAAAATTTCCAATTGGTTTCTCCCAGAGGTGCGTCAGCGCGTCGCTGCCCCTGTGTCCTCTTCTTCTGGGTAAAAACCCTTTCTTTTCTCCCTTACCTATTTGTAGATTTTTATTTTAATTTGTCTGTTTAAATTTTATTCGTATTCTGCAAAAATATTCCAAATCTTCTAACTTCCTGCTTCTGCATGTCTTTATCTCTAAATTTCTATTTGCTAATCTACTTCTCTCTTTGATCTTATTCTCTTGTGAAAGCTACTGGATTCAAGTTTGGGGTTGGGGTGTGGTCAAGATGATTGTACTAGGCGGTGCTATGCTTGGTTTGGCGTTTGGCAAGACCTGCTCGGTTTGGGACAATAGCTAAGTCTTTCTCTTTCCTTCTTTATTTTCGTGCTTCTATTCTCTTTCTGTACTTAAATTCTCATCTTTCTTTCTGGCTCTCTAAGTGTTTCTTTGTTAAATAGGAGTTCTTGGACTAGGCCCTGATATTTTATTAAATTCAACTTCAGAATCTAAACTTGATCATTTTTCTTTATTTGTTTCTTGTTCTTAAAACCTCAAAGTTTCCATCTATAAATCAATATAGCAGTGTTGGTTTCTAAGTGTGAACAATACTATAAGATGGATCTCTGGCTGTTGTTCTATTTCTGAGTGTGACTGATGAAGCTGCATTGTTTTGTTAGAAAGCCTATTTTGAGCTTGTTACTTTTGTACAGTTTTAAATGCCTAAAAGTTCATGGTTTGGTCTAATATAAATCTGGACTTACTCTCTCTCAATTCGGTTTAACCTTCTGTTAATATGATGTTTCTTGAAATGTTAACTAAGTCTTACTCTTAAGTTGGGCTTGGAATTTAGTGAGTTTACTCTTATGCTAAATAAAAAAAATGGAGATATGTCTCTGTTTTATAAGTGATTTATTTACAGAACATGTATTCATACTCAGTCCTTTATTTTCTGATGAAGAATGGCTATATTCTGATTTCTATGTTCTGTTTTAATAGCCTATGGTTTGGTTATATACCAAGTTCATCATGTTTCTTTAACTGAGCATTAAACAGGTTCATTGTTATATGTTTTCTAAATATTCTGAATCCTGGTTTCTAGTCCCCTAATATACTGAGGTAAAATTCTGCAATAAGAGTGCTAGAACCCCTTTAAACTTCTCAATTTAAATCTGGATAACATTATTATCTTTGTTCTGTTTTGATGAATTTATCTGGAGGGCAGGATGCATATTTAGAGTTTAAACATAATCATAAGTTAAAACTCTAAAGGTTTGAATTTAAAATTTTACTAGATCTTAAATTCCTTACCTTAAGACTTTAACTACTTCTCTTCTTGAATTAAAATAGGATTGTTGCACTGTGCTAGTGTTTATGTGTGTTTGGGGTGATAAACGTTTCAGGGAAGCTCCTATGCCCCTTTTTATAGATTGAAGCAGTGTGTATTGTTAGA
>JAPKLX010001321.1:11122-22806 GCA_026898415.1 Leonotis leonurus | reverse complement strand
GTGTGGGGCCAGTACGTCAATTCTGATGGGCGCTCCCGATCCAACAAGGGTCGTGTCCCTTTACAACTTACAGAAAACTACTGTAAACAGGTTATCTTCACGTTAATCCACTAGAAAACTACTAGCTAGTAAAGATCTCCTTCTTCTCTCGATAAGACAGACTTGAATCGAGGTGTGATTGCGATCACGAACTGTTTGAAGCTTTTGTCTGATTTGGAGATAGAATGCTTGAGAATATTTCTGCAGTATAGTGCTTGCGTATTTTTCAGACTTTGAAACTTCAAACATATATAGGCTCTGAATTTGAAATTCTAGCCGTTTGTTGATTGACGTGATTTGATTTGTGGATTGTCAATCAATTATATCTCTTCTTTCCTTGTAGAGTTGTTGATTGAATCTTCTATGATTGGTAAGCAGATCATCTATGATTGCTTTCCTTCTCCATGTCAATCAGTGATTCAATTTCCAAATCTTCAATGGAAAGTCTTTAATGCTTCATCGACAGGTTTGATTCAGCTCTTTCTGTTTTGCTTCAGACCTTCTGATTATGTTCTTTCTGGTCTTAGTGCCGTTCTGGTTTGAACACTGGTTAGATACTGTCTGGTTGAAGAGCTTTACTGGTTGAACACTGGTTTAGACATTTTCTGGTTTTAAATGCCTTTCTGTCTATTACTTTCTGGTTCAATTTTCTGTCCATCTTTCAGTATGAAGCCTTCTGGTTCAGCAAAGTTGTCTAAGACTTGCTGGTTCAGATTTCTGTTAAAAGACTTGCTGGTTCAGCTTTCTGTTAAAGGCTTGCTGGTTCAGCTTTTTGTTAAAAGACTTGCTGGTTCAGCTTTCTGTTAAAGACTTGCTGGTTCAGCTTTCTGTTAAAGACTTGCTGGTTCAGCTTTCTGTTAAAGACTTGCTGGTTCAGCTTTCTGTCTGAGACATATTCCATCTTTCTGGTTGAACTGGTTTCGACTATCTGGTAAATAAGAATCAACAGAAATGATACAGAACATGAAGAATGCCAAGTGTGTGTATGAGTGAACATCATCAAAACTTAGAATATATTGTGGGGTTCCCAACAATTTCCCCCTTTTTGATGATGTCAAAACCACACTTAGTCAGCTTAATCAAGTATGAATCATGTTCTGGAGAGATTAGCTTTTTGTTATTTAAGGTAAATAACAGTAAACGACAATAACATAGAAACTCCATATTCATTGATATATGAATTGATGAGTACAGGAGTTAGCAGATATGACAGAGCAAAAGCAAAAGATAAGTATTAACTATCTAAGAGAACCATCTAGCTGCTCCGCCTTTCTTCATCTTTTCTTTCTGTGCATCGGATACCAGCTGGATGCTCTCATAGATACCATCTCTCACCCTGACATAGTTTGGATCATGGTTGTCGATTTTATATCCTTTGATCTTTGCCAGTTGATTGATGTAGTTCAGAATGTATGTCTTGTCTGGAAGATTGCTGCCTGGAATAGTTGGGCAGATCATGTATTCCTTTTCTGGTGCCTGCTGCTGCAGTTCTGATTCTTTGAATAAGCCCTTGATCACTGAAATTCTCCAAGTATCGATTAAAGTTTTCATCTGGGGTAGATTCAGAATATGTAGGCTCTTTCAAAAAGTATATGTTCAGTATGAAGCCTTGTTTGACCTTTTCCCAGTCAGTTTGATCATTCTCTGGAACCCATGCATCAGTTGGTGTCTTCTTTTGCAGGGATAGGTTCCAGGAGAATGGTTTCTTCTTTTTCTTCTTGGGCTGGGTGGTCGAAGCAGACGATTGTTGCTGTGAGCGTTCAGCAGATGAAGGCGAGGAGAAAGGTGTTTGAAAAGATTTCTCCTTGACTTCTTGTGCAGCTATTTTTCTTTCTCTTTCAACCTGATCTTTGTAGAACTGAGCTCTGAATACTGGATCGCAGGCTTGGTCCATGCTGACCCCAAATAGCAGCAGCTCAGCTATCTGATCCCCTTCATCAACTGGTTTCTTGCCTTTGTCGCTCGGGGTGTGAGATGCTGGTTGAGCTGGTTCTGTTCCGATCAGAGTGGGGTCTGGTCTCGGTGGTGTGGTTGGTCTAGGTTGAGCAGGTGCTGGTGTTTCTGTTCCAGCATCTGTTGCTTCAGATAAGCCCTTGCTGCTTTTGCCTCCCTTGCCTCCCATGCCTCCAGGGATTTCCCCCTTTTTGACGTCATCAAAAATGGTATTGATGAGTGCTCGAAGTGAGGCGATCTCCTCAGACATCTTCTCCATTCTCTCCTCAGCATCTGCTTTAAAACCAAGCAGTAAGTTAATCGTTTGGTCAGAGGCATCCAATTTCTTCTCTAGCCTACTGTTCATTGTTGACAAGGTTTTGTCATAAGTCTCTTGTAGCTCTTCAACAGCAGTGATGCGAGTGACTTGCTGCTCGTGCTCTTCAGGGTTGGGGTAGAGAAGGTCATTTAAGACAGCGACCTGATGTTTCCGCATCTGCTCCACAAATTTCTCATTTTCAAAATGAGCTAGTTGGGAGTGGATGGACAGGTCAGTGTCTTCCTTCAGTTGAGCAGCAAGTTGAATGCCTTTTTGTGTAACAGCAGCATCAATGGTTTCTTTTTGTTTGGCCAGAAGATCAGCTATTAATTCAGTGGCCTTTTCTGCTTTTCCTTCTATGCCAGTTAGGCGAAGGTTGATTTTAGCTTGTCCTGCTTCGTTTGCCACTCTATCGTCATCAATTTTCTTGTCAAGCTCCTTCCTGACTGTGCGGAGTTTTCTTCTGATGTCTTCATCCATGTCGTTAACATACTCTTTCTGATGTTGATTAAAATCAGTGAGTATCTGTGTTGCTTTTTATTGAATCGAGTTGCACACATCAGTCATGTGGTCTTCAACTCGCAGAGTGATGAGATTGTCGAGTTGATAATTGTTGAATGTGTTGGGCTCTCGTTCCAAAAGTTCTTCCATGGTGTAGAAGTTAACGTGTTTCTTCAGCTTCTGTGCTGCACCATGAGTATATATTTCGTTGCTTGGCTCTCCGCCAATGTGCTGGCCCACTGGTTCATCTTCACTTGAATCAAGGTCGATGACAGTTGTTTTCTTTGTAGGCTGCTTCTGAGTCTGTGCTGCTGCTGGTGATAATTGGGGTTCTGTTGGAGATGCTTCTGGAGCTGCAGAAGGTGTTGTCTCCAAATAGATCTTCAAGCTTTCTGCCTCTTGTTTCATAAGGCCAGATATGAGTTGCTTGTATTCTGCTCGAATTTCTTGGACAGAGGAGACTTGAAGCAGACTCAGCAATGTTGCCTCTTCCTTCTTTAATTCATCGATTGTTTTGAGTTGGAGCAGTGCATCAAATATATAATACTCGCTGTCCTTGACCAGCAAGTAAAATTTGACACGTGTTGCTGTTCCCAAACTCTCTAGGAGCAAGTGAATTCCAGAAAATTCTTGAAGCACAGAGTGTTTGGCTTCATTCTCCAGCAAGTTGATGACACTTTCTGCTTGCTGTTTCCTTTCTTCAGCTTCATCAGCAGATGATCCTCGCTGATGCGTTCCATCTGATGCGGAGAAGGTGTAGCTGTTCTAGCAGGGGAGAAATCCTTCTCGGGATGTGGAGTATGGCTGGTTTCTGGTTCCACTTCAGCTGCTGGCATCTCCGTTTGTTCTGCGGCTTCCTGTGATACTTCCACTTCTTGCTGGTCTGGTATATCCGATTGTTCTGCTGTTGCTGCTGGTGGTGGTGTTGATTCTTAAACTTTCTGTAATCTGCGTTTCTTCTGCTTTGGTTGTGAAGCTGATGTTTCTGTCTCAACAGAGCTACCTCGCTTGACTGAAGTCTTGCGAGTAGTCTTTTCCTTCACCACTTTCTCCTTTGTGGGTTTGCCCTTCTGCTTCTCCACACCTTTAGAAGGTGGCATCCAAGTAGGATTAGAATTACCCACTTCCAGTGCTGCATCACGATGCACTTCGTCTGGAATCTTGTTGAAAAATTGAGGCGCCAGTCCCAATGACATCTCCAGCTGGTGTTGGTCCTTGGGAATGGAGTGATTGATGTTGTACTCTTCGGCGTCATCCCAGACTTTCTGTTTGAAAAATCTTTCAATCATCAGGCTGATCTTTGTGGAGTGTCGCAGATTCCTCCTAACTTCCACCGAAGTTCCTCTGCCTCGGCTGTCTTTGGTATAAGTAACCAACTTTGCTTCCTTGGCCATTAGTTCAAACAGAATTCTGCTCCAGTTGACTCGTAGGTTGAGAACAACAGCTGTGAGGATTCTGAACTTCTCAGGGGTCACCTGATCATAAGTCCCGCTGTGATTCAGAAAAATCCTTTGTACCAACTCCAGTAGCAACTTGTATCCAGGTTGAAGCAGAGATCTCTGGAACATCCTTCCAGTGTAGGAGATAGGAATCACCATCATGATCTCAACAGCTTCTTGTAATTGTGCAGGAGTGATATCATCCAAACTCAGTCCTTCATCCTTCAACCTATAAGCCTGGTTGATCATCTCTATCACGTTGTAGGGAGTCTTGCTTGTCCGGTCCCCAATTGGCATCAAAACATTAGCTTCAAAGCCATGTTTGTCGTTCTGCCATGTCAGATAAAAGGAAGCTACTTGTTTGCCAAAAACATCTTAGGATGCGAGGTGACAATTTTGCAGAAACCTTATATCAAAAGAACATTCGCACAAGTATATACATATTCATCAGTTCATATGAACAATCATAAGTATTGCACAAAAATAATAATAATAGCAGTTCATAGGACAAGGAGTCACAGAATATGCAATAAACTGCAGATATAAAAGAAGTTTAAATAAATTGAAAACCTTTGCAGCGTGAAACCATGGCAAAAATTTCATCAAGCTTTCGAAAACCATGGGTTTCAAGGACAGCATACGGTTCAGGTGTGAGAAACTTCTGGACCTCAGCAACGTGTTGAAGAAAAAGTGAAGTTTGGGGTGCCATAGTCAAAACGCAAAGATGTTTGAGAAGAGATTTGCAGAAGTTTGGGAGAAAACTTAAGTGCTTAGAAATTTTGAGAAGTGCTCAGTGCAATAAAAGTGAAGGTGAACAGTTTAGAGAAGGATATCGCATATATATAACAAGAGATAATTAAGCGATAAATAATTTGAAGAGTTGAAAATTTTCTCCCTTTTTAGATTTTCCTGCTTCTAAGATATGTTTTCCCGCTTTTCCTTGCGTGAGATGTACGCTCTAGATCTTAGGGTTGGTATACGAGCGTGAGTGTATCTCTTATTTTGGGCAACTTTCCTTTTCCTTTTTCTTGCAGAGATTTCCTCGATCCCAGTTCCCAAAGGTGGGCTAATCATCATTTAAGATAAAGATTTTAGTAAATCTAGATCAAAAAGGTAACTTTTTCAGACTGTAATCTTGAGTGATGATTGTACGGAGTGATGTCATGTCTCTTAAGACGCTTCCGATTCGTAGAAAATTCCCCCTTGACTTAGTAATTACGAAATAGAGTCCACGTGTCACTTTCTTCAGATTAGGCATTGTGAATATTTCGGTAACTTTCTGATGTCAATCTTCTGCCGTCTTTCTGTTGTCAACTGTCTGGTAGCCTTCTGTTGTTAACTATCTGGTGACCTTCTGTTGACAACTATCTGGTGACCTTCTGTAGTTAACGTTCTGATGATCTATCATCCAGACTTAGTAATCCAAGCTTTCCACACAGCATCTTAAATCTTTCTTCTGGTAAGGCTTTAGTTAAAATATCAGCACGTTGGATATCTGTATGAATCTTCTCGATCTTGATGTGCTTTCTCTCTACATGATCCCTAATAAAATGATGTCTCACATCGACATGTTTGCATCTTGTGTGGAGTACTGGATTCTGTGTTATAGCTATAGCACTTGAGCTGTCACAGAATATAGGTATCTCCTTCAATTCAATCTCATAATCTCTTAGTTGCTGTTTCAACCATAGAATCTGTGCACAACAGCTTCCAGCAGCCATATATTCTGCCTCTGTGGTTGATGTTGCAACAGATGTCTGTTTCTTTGAAAACCAAGATATCAACTTATTTCCAAGGAATTGACACGTTCCAGAGGTAGACTTTCTGTCCAGTTTGCATCCAGCGTAATCTGAATCAGAATAGCCTGTAAGCTCAAAGTTATCATCTTGTGGATACCAGAGACCAATGTTAGCTGTTCCTTTAAGATATCTAAGTATCTTTTTGGCAGCTTCCATGTGTGATTCTTTAGGATTGGCTTGATATCTGGCGCAAACTCCAACTGCATATGTGATATCTGGACGGCTTGCTGTAAGGTATAGCAGAGAGCCAATAATTCCTCTATATTGAGTAATATTAGCTGGTTTTCCTTCTGGGTCTGGATCTATCTTTCCATTTGATTGCATAGGAATTTTAACTGCTCTGCTGTCTTTCATTCCAAACTTGACTAGCAGATCGTTGATGTACTTTGCTTGATTAACAAAGATACCATCTGGTAATTGTTTTACCTGCAGACCTAAAAAGAAATTCATCTCACCCATCATGGACATTTGGTATTTGTTCTTCATTAGTTCTGCAAATTTGTCACACAGATAGGGAGATTGTGATCCAAAGATTATGTCATCGACATAAATCTGGACCAACAGAATGTGTTCTTTGACTTTGATGACAAACAATGTCTTGTCAACAGAACCTCTTTTGAAGCCTGATTCCAGTAGGAATGTTGACAATGTTTCATACCACGCTCTGGGTGCCTGTTTTAAGCCATAGACAGCTTTAGCTAGTCTATATACTCTCTGGTCAGGATTCTCTTCTTCAAAACCAGCTGGTTGCTCAACATACACTTCTTCTTCAAGTATGCCATTAAGGAAAGCACTTTTAACATCCATCTGGTATACTTTGAATTTCTTGTATGCAGCATATGCTAAAAATAGCCTAATTGCTTCCAATCTGGCCACTGGTGCAAAGGTCTCATCAAAGTCGATACCTTCCTGTTGATTGTATCCCTTTGCAACTAGACTAGCCTTGTTTCTGACTACTTCTCCATTCTCATCTCGTTTGTTTTTGAATACCCATTTTACACCTATCACCCCTTGATGTTTTGGTCTGTCTACCATATACCAGACTTGGTTTCTCTTGAACTCATTGAGTTCTTCTTGCATAGCTATGACCCAGTCTGCATCTCTAAGTGCTTCATAAGTGTCAGAGGGTTCAGCACGTGATAAATAACAACTGAGAAGTGCACTTTCTCCATGCATTCTTCTGGTTCTAACTCTATCTGTTGGGTTCCCAACAATCTGTTCAGAAGGGTGATTTTCTTGAATCCATTTCCTTCTGCTAGATATCTCCTCTTCTGATATCTCAGGTTCTGGTTCATTTGTTGGGTCCTCAAATTCTGGATGAGAAGTTTGAAAAGGATTTTCAGTTTCTGGTTCTTCTTGACCATTATTCCAACCATTTGAATCTCTTGATTCTTCGGGTTGATCTTGTTCTGGTTCATTAGAATTGTCTCCTCCTTCAGGCTGATTGTCTTCTGGTGTAGTTAAGGTTGTCTGTTCTGTTCCCCCTTGCTGCAAGCTTACTGCTTCAGCACTGTTTGGAACTTCAACTTCATTCTCTTCTGATGTATTCCAGATTAGAATATCTTCTAACAGAATCCCTTTTGCTTTCTGGTTCTTGTTCTGGTCTTGTGTTTGATCAACATCTAGGTCTCTGTCACTAATAACAGATTCATCAACAACAATATGAGGTGTTACTTCCACAATGTGAGTCCTCTTGTTAAAAACCCTATAAGCTTTGCTAACATCAGAATATCCTAAAAATATTCCTGGATCAGCTTTGCTATCAAAGGTTTTCAACTGAGATTTCCCATTATTGTGAATGTAACACAGACAGCCAAAGGAACGAAAGTAATGAATCCTGGGTTTTCTGTTGTTCCATATCTCGTAGGGTGTCTTCCCATGTCTGATGGTAACAGCTGATCTGTTCTGGGTGTAGCACGCTGTATAGATGGCTTCTGCCCAAAATTTCTTTGGCAATCTGGTTGCATTGAGCATAGTACAAGCTGCTTCTTTTAATGATCTGTTTCTTCTCTCAACTACTCCATTCTGTTGAGGAGTTCTAGCAGCAGATGTCTGGTGAGTGATTCCCATCTGGTTGTAGTATTCCTCAACTTTCTGGTTTAGAAATTCTATTCCACGATCTGTTCTGATGGTGGTAACAGAAACTTCCTTTTTCTTGGTGATCTT
The DNA here is from genome assembly GCA_026898415.1 of Leonotis leonurus. Classification (NCBI taxonomy): domain Eukaryota; kingdom Viridiplantae; phylum Streptophyta; class Magnoliopsida; order Lamiales; family Lamiaceae; genus Leonotis; species Leonotis leonurus. Next base: position 14,611 of record JAPKLX010001321.1, on the reverse strand, counting down.
GTTGAGAAAAGTTGGCAGCTTCTCCAGAGTTTCTTTCTTCTTATACAAGAATATTACCCAAGTATATCTTGAATAATCATCAATGATGACTAGAGTATATTTCCTACCATTTATGCTTAATGGTTTAACTGGACCAAATAAGTCTAAATGTAGTAATTCTAGTATTCTGGTTGAGCTCTGGGCAGATTTGCTTGAAAAAGATGATCTGGTCTGCTTTCCAGCTTGACACGCTTCACAAACGTGGCTTTTGTCATAGACTTGTTCTGGCAATCCTTCAACTAGTTTCTCTCGTGCAATCTTATTGATTGATTTGAAGTTGAGATGGCTTAATCTTTTATGCCATAGCCAGCTAGTTTCTGACACTGTCTTAGTGACCAGACAGGTCTCTATCTGGTTGTTCCATTGCACAATATATAGTCTATCCTGCAATATCCCGGTAAGGAGTATCTCATCTCCTTCCTTGTTCTTCACCAAACAATTGTTAGCATTAAAGACAATCTGATTACCATTGGTACAGAACTGACTTACAGAGAATAGATTGTGGCTAAGTCCTTCAACGTATGATACGTTTGTGATGGTGGTCTTGCCTACCTTTATGTTTCCATATCCTCTAGTATATCCTTTTGAATTACATCCAAAAGTGACATGAGGTCCTGGTTTCTCAATGTAGTCTGATAGTAGGTTCTTGTCACACGTCATGTGTTTTGAACAGCCACTATCTATTATCCAGATTGCTCCTTTTGCTATTTTGTACCTTCTTGCAGTCTTCTGATCCTGCAATTAGATACACTTAGCTACCCTTCAATATTTGGGTGCTTGGTTATTAGCAAATGTTCCCTTTCGAATCCAGAACATTTTTGGGTTGGGGACAGCAATATAACAAGTAATAATATTTCCATTATTATCTACTTTTGACACAGAGTGATATATAGATGGATGATATCTTTTTATTCCATCCTTCTTTAATCCTTTGTTAGTAGGTGTTGTCCTGTTGACATTCTTCTTGTGAACCCTTTCTGTTTCTGTATAATCTGCTGGTCGTTCCCTTGTATGATGGTACTGTCTGTTTCCAGTCTGTTTCGCCATCATCTTCTGTGGATGTTCTTTCTTGTTCTTAAGATTTATCACTTAATCTGGTATCTATTTCCTTTCTGGTACGAATTTTATGGTACACGAGGATTTATCTGAATGGCCTGGATATCCAATTCCAGATGTACCCTTTTGCTGCATGTTAGTAGATCATTTCTTTTCCTTTCTTGATCTTCTCTTCAGCAACATTGTTTCTTGTAATGAGATCTTTGACCTTAGAATTCAGCAAATGAATTTCATTGTCTTTTCCTTTAATCTGTTCTTCCAGATCAGCAATTTTAACAACGAACTGTGTGTTAGCAGTACTTAGTATCTGTTCTGTTTTCTTCATCATTTCATTCTCTTCAACTACTTCTTTGAATAATCTCTTGATGCTTGAGTAGCTTTTGAACATGTCATTGACTTCATCCCAAGAGTATTCATCTTGATCTACTATTTCCTGTTCCAGAATAGTATTATTTGAAGAGTTAGAGTTGCACGATTGTACCTCTACATCATCTAGACCATTGTCTAGTCCTGCATAGCATTCATCCCAGTCTTCTTCTTCTTTAGCAAAGAATGCTTCATCATCTTCTGTTGAACTATCAGATAGATGCCTTGAGCTGGAATCTTCTTCTTCTGCTATCATGGCCTTACGTTGAGCTTTTAGTTTTCTGTCTCTCTTAGCTCGTAGTTCTTCTCTTTGACTTTTAGATAAGTTTGGGCAATCGGTTTTAAAATGACCTGTTCTCCCACAACCATAACATGTATAGTCAGTAGGATTAATGGTTTTCTCATTTCCTCTACTTTCTGTTTTGTCATCAGATCGTTCTTCTTCTTTGTTCTTCTGGTATCTACTCTTGTTATCTTTGTAGAACCTTCGGTACTTTCTTGATCTGACTTCCATCTTGTCCATTCTCTTAGCAATCATTGAGAATTCTTTGAGTAATTTGTCATATCCTCCTTCAGCTGGTGTAGCAGATGATGCTGATTCATCTGTTTTGCACTTCGCTTTGAAGGCAGTCTCTTTCTCCTTCTTTGTGCTATTCTCGCTTTTCTTGCTGGAGGAGTAATCTGGTCCGTGAATCCTTCTGATGTCACATTCATGGACAGCTAGATGATCAAAGAGTGCTTCTACAGATAGATCATTAAAATCAGCACGTAGAGGTTGCATCGCTGAATAAATTTCCCAGCTTGGTGGTAGAGCTCTAAGAATCTTGAGATTCTTCTCTCTCTGTGTGTACTTATCCTTCTTAAAGGCAGATACTTCCAGTAGCACTTCAGTGAACCTATTCTTCATTTGTTCAATGGTTTCTCCAGGTTTCATCTTGAATTCATCGAACTTGTTACATGCTAAGGATAGCTTGTTCTCGATCATTGCTTCGGATCCTAGACTGAGATCTCTCAGGGTTTCCCACATTTCTTTGGCTGTATCAAGATCTTGGATCTTAGCCAGGTGGACTCCTTTTACAGTACTGGAAATAACTCCTTTAGCAAAATCATCTAGATTTGCTTCTCTTCTTTCTTCTGAGGTGTACTTTCTGGGATCTTTTAGTACAGTTTCTTTAACTGCTCCTGTCTCAGTAATGCGAGTAGTTTCTTCAGTAATGGCTAGAGGTCCTTCCTCAATTACCTTCCACATCAAGCAGTGATGAGCTTTGAGACACATCTTGATTCTGAAACTCCACTCTCTGTAACCTTGGATGGAGAATTCTTCGCATGCCCTGATAACAGATGATTCCATAATGACAGATAGGATGCAGATGATGAAAAAGATTTTCTAGATCTATTCAAGTAGACCACGCAGGTATTAACCTTGTGAAACAAAACAATGGTCAGTTTGAACCACTGCTCTGATACCACTTGTTGGTCCCGAAAGAGCAAGGTTTGGTGTATGGGGGGGGGGGAATACACCAAATGCAAACTTTCCAGTTCACTTGACTATTTCAATCAGAGAGATGTGAGCTTTCTGAATTACAGATTGCTCTAGATGATAGAACAATATGATTTTCTAACCAATTAAGTTCTATCCAAGTAAGATCTCTCACGTGAGATATACAAGGCAGAAAGTAAGTGTGAACTTAATTTCCAGCAATGTATTGTGTGCGGAATAATGGTGGACTTAGTTGGTGTTCTTGTTAAGAAAATCTTTTGAAAACTTAATCGAGTATTTAGAAGATAGATTAAGAATGTAGGTTTGAATGAGTATGATAGATAGAGACTAAAAACAACTGAATATAAAATGCAGAATTTAAATGGCACAGTTATTTTTACGTGGTTCGGGAAACCCCCTACGTCCACGGTCTAATCCAAACTGGATTAGATATCCACTACTAGGATACTCTTCTTATTTATACTCGCTGAGAACGAGCCACAAGTTCCAATTACAAACCTTATTGAAACTTATGCACGAATAAGGGT
>JAPKLX010001321.1:0-10326 GCA_026898415.1 Leonotis leonurus | reverse complement strand
ACTTGCTGGTTCAGCTTTCTGTTAAAGACTTGCTGGTTCAGCTTTCTTTTAAAAGACTTGCTGGTTCAGCTTTTTGTTAAAGACTTGCTGGTTCAGCTTTCTGTTAAAGACTTGCTGGTTCAGCTTTCTGTTAAAGACTTGCTGGTTCAGCTTTCTGTCTGAGACATATTCCATCTTTCTGGTTGAACTGGTTTCGACTATCTGGTAAATAAGAATCAACAGAAATGATACAGAACATGAAGAATGCCAAGTGTGTGTATGAGTGAACATCATCAAAACTTAGAATATATTGTGGGGTTCCCAACATCAACAGATCCTCTTCTGAATCCAGATTCTAGTAGGAATGATGATAATGTCTCATACCAAGCTCTAGGGGCTTGTTTAAGACCATAGACTGCTTTAGCCAGTCTGTATACTTTCTGATTTGGATCTGCTTCTTCAAATCCAGGTGGCTGTTCCACATATACTTCCTCTTCAAGGATACCATTTAGGAATGCACTTTTGACATCCATCTAGTATACCTTGAATCTTTTGTATGCGGCGTATGCTAAAAACAGCCTTATAGCTTCTAATCTGGCTACGGGTGCAAATGTTTCATCAAAATCAATGCCTTCTTGTTGATTATAGCCTTTAGCTACTAATCTGGCCTTGTTTCTGACTACTTCACCATTCTCATCTCGTTTGTTTTTGAACACCCACTTTACACCAATCACACCTTGGTGTTTGGGTCTGTCCACGAGATACCAGACTTCATTCCTTTTGAACTCATTGAGTTCTTCTTGCATTGCTGTTATCCAATCTGCATCTTGTAGTGCTTCATGTGCATCAGATGGTTCAATGCGAGACAGATAACAACTAAGCAAGGCACTTTCTCCATGCATTCTTCTTGTTTTCACACGATCTGATGGGTTCCCAACGATCTGTTCTGGTGGATGGTCTTGTATCCATCTCCTTCTCCTGGTCATCTCTTCATCGGATATCTCAGGATCAGGTTGATCTGTTGCTTCCTTAAATTCAGGGTGTGATGTAGAAGATGGTTGAAATGGATTCTCGTTAGAGTTTTCTTCTGGGTTTGGACTTTCAGAATAATTATCTTCTGCAATGACTGTTTCATTGCTTGGTGATCTGTTTTCATCCAGATCTTGTTGAGTTGTTCCCCCTTGCTGTATGATCTCTTCAGCAATAGGTGGAGTACTACTTTCTTCATCATCTCTCTTTGAATTCCATATAAGAATGTCTTCTAGAAGAATCTCATTTAGTTTCCTAGTAGTCACCTGATTATCAGTCTGTTTTTCATCCCGTGACCTGTACTCAACAATAGACTCATCATAAACAACATGAGGTGTTACTTCCACAATATGAGAGTTCTTATTGTAGACTCGATATGCTTTACTAACATCAGAATATCCTAAGAATATTCCAGGGTCAGTTTTGCTATCAAAAGTTTTCAATTGAGATTTCCCATTATTGTGTATGTAACACAAACAGCCAAAAGTTCGAAAGTAAGAAATCTTAGGCTTTCTGCTGTTCCAAATCTCATATGGTGTTTTTCCATGTCTTATTGTGATGGATGATCTGTTTTGAGTATAGCAGGCTGTGTATATGGCTTCTGCCCAGAATTTCTTCGGTAGGTTGGTTGCATTAAGCATTGTGCGAGCTGCTTCTTTTAAAGATCTGTTTCTCCTTTCTACAACCCCATTCTGTTGAGGAGTTCGAGCAGCAGATGTTTGATGAGTTATTCCCATCTTGTTGCAGTATGCTTCAATCTTTTGATTGAGAAATTCTGTTCCTCTATCTGTTCTGATAGAAGTTATACTCATCTCCTTCTGTTTGGTGATCTTGTGTAGAAAATCAGGGAGTTTGTCTAGAGTCTCTTTCTTCTTCAACAGAAAGATGACCCAAGTGAATCTTGAGTAACCATCTATGATTACTAAGGTGTATTTTCTCCTATTTATGCTTAGTGGTTTGACTGGTCCAAACAGATCAAGATGTAACAGCTCCAGTATCCTTGATGTTGAGTGAGCTATTTTGCTTGTAAAGGATGATCTGGTTTGTTTTCCAGCTTGACAAGCATCACATATATGATCTTTATCATATACTTGATCTGGTAGTCCTTCCACTAACCTTTCCTTGGCAATCCTGTTGATTGACTTGAAGTTTAAATGACTTAATCTCTTGTGACATAACCAGCCTGTTTCTGATACAGTCTTAGTGACTAAGCAGGTCTCGATCTGGTTTGTCCACTGAACAATGTATAGTCTATCCTGCAATCTTCCGGTAAGGAGTATCTCATCTCCTTCATTGTTCTTCACAAAACAGTTATTAGTATCAAAAACAATCTGGTTACCGTTAGCACAGAATTGACTTACAGAAAATAGATTGTGACTAAGACCCTCAACATATGATACGTTTGTGATGGTGGTCTTGCCAACTTTTATGTTTCCATATCCTCTGGTATATCCTTTTGAATTGCATCCAAAGGTAACTTGAGGTCCTGGTTTCTCTATATAATCTGATAGTAGGTTCTTGTCACAGGTCATGTGCTTTGAACAACCACTATCTATTATCCAGATTGCTCCTCTAGCTATCTTGTTCCTTCTTGCAGTCTTCTGATCCTGCATTTAATAAAGCTTAGCTACCCTTCATCGTTTGGGTGCTTGGTTATTAGCAAATGTTCCCTTTCGAATCCAGAACATTTTAGGGTTAGGAACAGAAATATAACAGGTGCTTGGTTATTAGCAAATGGTCGCCGCCACCACTGGGCGAGCCACCGCCGGCCCTAGATGGCGGATTCGAGCCGCCCCTGGTATCACCAAGGCTAATCTAGGGGAGAGTGGGCAATTATTGAACCCTGGAAGGTGATTCGAACCTGCGTGCGTGGCCTTCAAATCGCGATTCAAGATTCGAACCAACGAGCGTCACCTTCAAATCACGCCTCCAGCTGTATTCCTTGGACAACTACCATCTGTTCCTGAGCGTGAAGGAACTCCTCTCTGTGCGATTCAAATCGTGAAGTTTACCCTCTTCAATAGAAGATTCACTTGGGAGATAGAACTTCTGCTTTGGGACTTAACATATTTCTGAGTCTCTGTTCGACATCTATCTTCATGATTTCTGAAGTTTCTTGATACACTCATCTACCTGGGTGCTATCTTCTCAGGGAGTTTAACTCTAATCTCTCTATTCTCTTTACTCCCCTGAGAATCAAGATTTTGTGCTTAACTGTATTACATTTTCTAACTCTCATTCTGTTAGCATAGACTATCCCCTGATTCGATTTTTACTCTTGGTGCTTATCCTATCACATTTTCTGAGATATTCTACAGATTTGTCACCTTGATTTGAATTTGATTAACTGGGTAATTTTGAATCTTGAGCACTCTGTAATCTGCTTTGCTTATCACTGTTCCTTTACTTACTGATCTCTACTCCAATAGTTGAAATTTTAGTTGTGCAGATTACCTCCTTGCAGAACAATCTGAATTTCTGATCTGTTTTCGTGTTGTTCCATTGCTGGAATTATTTTTATAAGTGTTAACGAATTGCAATCTGTATTCACTGTTCGATTTTTTAGGAAGATTTTCAAGGAGTGAGTGCTCTATTGAGAGTGATGATCAAGATGATCAATATTTGTGCGGTGCCGTGGTTGTTGGAATGATATGGTTGTTGTTCGTTTCCTTTAGTGAAGGGAATATCTGGTTGTCCCTTCAAAAGAGGAATCTTTTTGTCCTTAGTCAACTAATAATTGAAACTCGATTTTTTTTAGTGCTTTGGAGAATCTCTTTCTTGATGTAGCTTTGCTTACTGTTTTGTCTCCTTCTGGTTCTTGAAGTTTCTTTCTTCTGAAAATGGTATTCATTAAGAAACTTCTTTTACTGAACTTAGCAGCTGAAAATGGATTAGAATTGTGTCGGTTATTGGATAAATATTTCAAATATTTGATTTGAACGATTGAAGTGCTCACCGTATTAAAGAAATCTTCCTAGTGCATATATTACATATATGGCCGCAAACATTGCTTGGTGATTTTGCATTGCTTCTTTTATAAAAGTATGCTAATCAATTTTGCTATTCTTTTTACCATTGATCTTCAATGCTGTCTCACACATCTGTTTTCTCTTTCCTTTGGTGTAGACACATTATGTTCTCTTGCTATCTTTTTTTAAAGAACAACTTCAACAACATGTTCGAGTCCATGCAATGGAAGCAGTCATGGCTTGTTGGGAGCTTGAGAAGTCATTGCAAAGCTTGACAGGTTATAAAATCTGGTTACTTGTCTAATTTTGTATCCTACATTGGTAAACATTGAATCATGGCCTGTTGGATTTTCTGCATATGCATTATCTTGATTCTTTTTAGTAATTTCTTCGCAGGGGTAGCACCAGGTGAAGGTACAGGAGCAACCATGTCTGATGATGATGAGGACCAGGTAGAGAGTGAGATTAACTTGTTCGACGAAAGCCTTGATGGACCAGATAGTATGGGATTCGGCCCTCTTGTCCCAACAGAGAGCGAGAGATCCCTTATGGAACGTGTGAAACAAGAGCTCAAACATGAGCTTAAACAGGTGAAGAATCACCAGCCTCGACTATGGTGCTTTACCATAATCTGATCTCTTAGATCAATTTATAACTATGTCTACTTTATAAGGTTATAAGGAGAAGATTTTCGACATCAGAGAAGAAATACTTCAAAAACAAAGAGCAGGAAAACTGCCTGGTGATACTACATCCTTGTTGAAAGCTTGGTGGCAGTCACATTCCAAGTGGCCATATCCAACAGTAAGTGAATAGTTCCAAAAACATTATCCATTTTCATGATAGACGAAGCAATACCTTGTATTAAATGCTTTATAATCTGTTTTCTTAGGAGGAAGATAAGGCAAGACTAGTGCAAGAAACAGGGTTCTTAATAACTGGTTTATCAACCAAAGGAAGATAAGGCAAGACTATAGTGCAAGAAATAGGTTTACAACTCAAACAGATTAATAACTGGTTTATCAACCAAAGGAAAAGGAATTGGCACAGCAATCCTTCTTCTTCCTCCTCTCAGAAAAGCAAGCGCAAGAGGTAACCTAATATCTCCTTTTTATCGATGTTCAGGCATTAACTGACTCAATCTTTGGATGTAACAATTCTGCAGGTGACAAAAACAACTAACCAGCAATTTGGTTGAAGTTACAAATCTGGTTGGTTATGACAGTAGGCGTGAAACCTGCATTATGATTGATTAAGAATGGAACTAGAAATGAAGACTGTGGTACCATGTAGTTATCAAACTTGAAGTATTGTATTGGAGCTTGCTTTGGTATTTTTAGGATTAAAGTTGAAGTGTTGATGAATATTGCAATATGCTTTTATGTTATATTATTTATATTAGTAATTTAATTTTAAATATTTAAGTATTTGATGTTTTCATTTCAATTTAATATTTATTTTATTAGTTTTAGCAATAGGTTCAAAAATATAATGTTGTCTTATGAGCAAATATTTAAGACCTACGACAACGGTTTTAAGAACCGTTGTCTATGAGCGAATTTTTTTTATATACGACAACGGTTCCAGAAACCCTTGTCTTAGCCGTTGTTGTAAATATTTACGACAACAGTTTATAAACCGTTGTCTATGAGCGAGAATATATGACAACACCACTTTCGACAAGGGTTGAAAACAAGCTACGACAAGGGTTTTTAACCCTTGTCTATTAGCATTTTTGTAGTAGTGACATGGAGAAAATCACAATTCCAATTGTGATTTAAAACGAACTACCCACATTGCTCAAAGACCAGCTGCCGAAGGCCTTACAAGAAGCAGATGTTGCAACTGGTGATGAAATTTTCCAAATCAACAAGACAATTACTTACATGAAGTTTGCTCACAGTGAGCTGACAGTCAACTTCCAATCACATCTCAAAACTGCTACCAAACAATTTAATGAAGTTACTGGCAACATTTCAACTTTTATGCAATATAAGGAAGACTCCGAAGCAAGATTCAAGGCGCTCAGTGACGAGCTTTCCTCTCTTTGACTCATCATCTCTAAAGACTTTATTGATGATGTCGAAAAGGGGGAGGAAAAAGAGATGGTCCAGCCCGCTGTTCCCTCTATCCAAATCAAGAAAAAGCCAGCTGCTAAAAAGAAGAAGATGACTGCTAAACAGGCCACTGAAGCAAGATTGATACAAAAAGAAAATAAAGAGAAAGAAAGAAAATTGGAAGAGGCTGTTAAGAAGGCAGCAGAAAGAAAAGGGAAGAAAGTGGCAACAGAGGCTGATGAAGAGGAGGAAATGTTCTTGGATGGATACAAAGCGGAGCAGATCGCTGATCCTGAGTTTAGAAAATTATGGAGAGCAGAGAAGCTAAGACAAGGGAAAACTGGAGCAAAGAATGAAGAGAAAGATGAGTCTCTAGATGAAGAGGAAGATGAACCATCAAATCCTATTTTCAAATTTTTTGAAAAATTCCAGTTGACGAAGCCACAAAATCTGACTTGGATTCACAGCAAGAAGGTTTCTCAATGGAATAAACTTATCAAAGAATTTATCATGCAACATTACTACCAGATGGACCAAGATGTGCAAGGAGGTTCTGTGGACGATCTGTTTCGTGAATTTCTCTCCCAACACAAAAATCAATCGTTCATAGAATATCTCTACAGAAAATCTGCTATGACTAACACTCCGCTTACTGCTCCGAAGAAAACAACTCTCTTGTATCCAAGAATCCCTGGAACTACAGAAGTTGATCACACAGCAGTCTTGAATGCCATAAATCGATCTGCACAGCTAATGAATTATCCCATTGATTTCAACAACAAGGACTACCGAAGAATTTTCAATGGAATTTATGCAAGTTTTGGAGTTCCGTTGGAGTTGAGACAAAGAGAGATGGTGGAAAGAAGGAGAGCGCAGCTGGCTGATCAACAAAGGCGTCAATCTCGATCGGCAGAAAAAGAACAAAGCCAGTCACCTCAACCATGAAAGAAATGTCCATTTCTTGTTTAGCAGCAAGTTGATATATATGAAAATGTAATTGTAAGCTGTTAAGTCAATAAAGTGAAGTTATTTTGAAAAACGACCTGATGACAATATCTCTTTGTCCAGGCAATGTTTTTATGCTTGTCACTTAAATTATCATTATGCATTATACCTGCCTGCCATATTAAAATTCATTGTTTTAAAAAGAAAAATTAGTGTGGTTTCGACATCATCAAAAAAGGGAGAAATTGTTGAGTACCCCATGAATTTATATATGTTTTGATGATGTTCCTCGAAACTACACTTAGATGTTTTATACTTTGAAACCAGGGAGTCATTGTCATCTATTAAGGAATATCGTGTAAAAGAAGCAGATCGTTTTAGTAACTTATCAACGATCTGTCTTAGTCTTGTAATAGATTTCCTGGACACAATGATTAACTAAAACAAGTGATTTCTTCATTGTAAAAGGCAGCTAGTTCCAAATATGGTGAGCAGATCGTTTTTTGTATTAATAACGATCTGTTGCCCATATTAGCAGCTCGTTGTCATCTCTACTTGTTTTGGTTTCGATTTCTAGAATTTTTTTAATATATCACAAATGTAAAAGTGGTTTGAAATTTCAAACTTACTTATAACGATCTGGTTCTCTAGACTAGAATTAGCAAATGAAAAGGAAACAGAACACTTGTAATTTTATTACAAGGTGTTAAGTAGCTCGTTCCAAAGAACAGCCAGCTACTCAGATGTCAACAGATAGCTTCTAGCACAAGAAAATGAGCAGCTCGTTCTAATTACAAATTGCAGCTCGTCGTCACTGCATACAACAAATTGTTTTTTGGTTTCAAAAACGATCTGGTCATCATCTCTACCGTATATACAACAGATCGTTTTGTTTCAAAAACGATCTGGTCATTACATTCAAAATGGAGAACCAAAGAGATGGAGGTACAGCTCGATAGACAACGAACTGTCATTACATCAAGATCAAGCTGCTCCTCACGATAACTACGGTGGACTGCCGACATACCTAAATTTATCACAAGTCAACCACTCTGTGTATTGTCACATCAACAACATACTTTATGGAATGAAGTACGAGAATATCAATTTCCAATACGGCGAATCATTCCTAGTATGGCAATACATTGGGAAATCATGTGAAAGGTGGAACAAGACTCTCATTTGGCAGCGCGTGTCTCAACAACACTGCCATGCATTTAATGCAGCCATTAATGCGATGAAGAAGGATGTCTTCGTCTCCAACGGATAGTTTCTGCAAAGGACCTATAAATACCACCTTCACCTCTAGAAAGATGTACGAGAATTCAAGCTAACATCCTGCTAGTACTCTGCTAATATCTTCAAGCTCTCAATTTTCAAAACACTTCCAATCATCAAGAATTCTCAGTAGTGTTTACAGTTGTTGAAGATTACTTTCTGGAAAAATTATTTCTACAAAACCCCAAGTTATGATCTAGATTTGATCCAGTTGTAATCTAAGGTTGTAGTGTTCGATCTTAGGAAGGAGATTTGTAATCACAAGTTATCTAGATTTGATACTTCTTGTGGCTCGTACTCAACGAGTAAAAAGAAAGGAGAAAGCTAGTAAAGTTTTCGATCTAGATTTGATCGAGCCGTGGACGTAGGGACATTTTATCCCGAACCACGTTAACTATTTGTGTTCTTTATTTCTTATTTACTTCATCATCATCTTCTTCATACTCTTACATTTAAATCCTGGTTGATAATCACTTCAAGAAAGAAAACTTTTTCACATTAAAAAGAGCATTAACCACCATATTCCGCACACAACTTTAATCAAGTTTAAATCTGTATTTATTATTCTTGATTATTGTTATTCACGCATAAGGTCATATTTGAGTAAGATTAAATCTTCCTGACAAGAAGATTTGTTTTACTACCCCAAGCTATCTTATTTATTAAGTGTGCTTTTAAACCTTATACCTAAGTTTAAAACAAGAAAACTGAAAAAGGTTGAATTGGTGCATTCCCCCCCCCCCCCCCAATAAACCAATCTATCTCTTTCGGGACCAACACATATTTTGGTGATGGAATTTATAGGCAATGAAAGCTGGGCTACTCCACAGCTCAATGATTTTGATTTATTTAATGACAAGCTACGAGAATGTTATGTTGAGATGATCATATCAATGCGGATAATATAGAAATTGTGTAAAATAGTACATGGAGATATTAGTGAGTATAATATACTTTATTCATACGTGGGTACTACAAGCATAAATCTAAAGATGATAAAAGCATCAGGAATACGGTGTCCAGCTCCAATACTTTTAATAATCCATGTTTTGGTTATGGAATTGATAGGCAAGATAAGTTGTGCTACTCTTGGGCTCAAAGATGTTGATTTATGTAACGTCAAGCTAGTGTATGGAGATATTAGTGAGTATAATATAATTTATTCATACATGGGTACTGCATGAATGTTATTATGGGATGATCATATCAATGCAGAAAATATATCAAAAGTGTAAGCTAGTTCATGGAGATATTAGTAAGTATAATATACTTTTTTTCATACATGGGTACTACAAGCATAATCCTAAAAAAATGGTTAATATATTGGCGGAGAAAGAAATGAGGTATCTCATGAGGCTAAAATCATTAGGAATACGGTGTCCAGCTCCAATACTTTTAAGACTCCATTATTTGGAGATGAAATTTATAGGCAATGCAGGTTGGGTTGTTCCTCTGCTCAAAGATGTTGATTTATCTAACGACAAGCTACATGAATATTATATTGATATGATGATCAAATCAATGCGGATAATATATCAGAAGTTGAAGCTAGTGCATGGAGATCATAGTGAGTATAATATACATTATTTATACTTGGGTACTAGAAGCATAATCATCGAAAAATTATTAAAACATGGGGGGCGAAAGAAACGAGAAATCTCAAGAGGCTAAAAGCATCAGGAATATGGTATCCAACTATAATACATTTAAGACTCCATGTTTTGGTGATGGAATTTATAGGCAAGACAGGTTGAGCTGATCTTCGGCTCAAAGATGTTGATTTATCTAACGACAACCTAAGTGAATGTTATGTTGAGATGACTATATCAATGTTGATAATATATCAGAAGTGTAAGCTACTGCATGAAAATATAATTGAGTATAATAGACTTTATTCATACATGTGTACTACAAGCATAATCCTGGAAAAATGGTTAAGATATGGGCAGAGAAAGAAATGAAGAATCTCATGAGGCTAAAAACATCAAGTAATACGGTATCCAACTCTAATACTTTTAAGATTCCATGATTTGGTGATGGAATTTATAGGCAATGCAGGTTTAGCTGCT
>JAPKLX010000747.1:11046-48948 GCA_026898415.1 Leonotis leonurus | reverse complement strand
TCACATTTGGGTTCACGTGATATGTGGAATTAAACAACACAGCCCAACAAACAGTAAACCCTAACCCATGTTTTATCATGCACTGAATCCACAAGAAAAATTAGGGCTTAAGATATAACCTTCAATCTTGTTCACAATGCTAGTTCCAGACCTAGAATTTGGTGAAAATGGAGACAGCCTTCACCTCTGTGGACTACAATAGCAGATATGAAAAAATTTAAGCAAGGATTCGATTTTTTTTAAGAGAGATCCAGGTGCGATTTTTGTCTGGTAAATCAAGCACTTACCTTCGATCTTAAATTTCTTCTGCACAAGCTTTCCTTCAATTCCTAACACCTTGCGTGCTTGTCACCTAGGTTGATTTCAGGATGGAGTCGGGTGTATTTCACGAAGGAGGCGTCTGTCGTTCTCTTTCGTCGATTTCAGGAAGGATTCGTTTCTTTGAAACTGGGAAGGGTATATTTGTCTTTAATTAACTTCCCTTCTTTTACTGTTGGGATAGGACTAAAATAATATCACCCCCTACATGGGTTTATAATTCTTCTATAACTGGGCAAAAATTTCGAGCTTGGTTTACAATGACGGGCCGTTAGGAATCCTTCAATTTATACCAAATGAGATATAAGGGTAGATAATATTAGCCCAACAGCCTTCATCCAGGCTACCAAATAGAGCCTAACGATATTGATGGACGAAGGAAGTATTAGTTTCCATTTAAGGTTAATAATAATTCAATAACAAAATATATTAAATAAAAACTATCATGACTCATATGCTTATATGGCAATATCGCATAGATTGTAGATACATTGAGTATTTCCACGATGGGTAATGGAGTAGAAATGTTACATATTTTCTACTTATGTGCTGCACAAATTCTTAGTGAATTTTTAAAAAATAATTTTTTGTGTTATATATGTAAGGAACACTGCTAGTTTTCATAGAGTTTTACCAAAACTTATCTAATGAATATATTTTTTTTAAGCAAGCTACTATAATTAGAACAAACTCGCATTTTAGGGAGCTTTAGTTAGAATTTGGCATAGTGTTGAAGACCATTCAAAACAACTAGCAATTTATATACTAGGAAGTGTGATCAACAAGGTAGCTTAAGCAAAGGCGAACTAAGAAGGTCAACCAGGAAAGTATGATCACTAGACCAATCTAGTGATGTTTACCAGCATGGGTGATAGTACATGAAGCTATTGCCATCATGCGCTACCAGGACTTGTAAAAATCCATGAATTTTTTCTACCTTACTTATCGGACTGTCAAGTCAACGGATGCTAGATTACTTTATCACGTCAGTTTTCTTCTTCAAACAAAGAAACATCTATCATAAATGAGAGAAACACTTTTACGTGCATTGGAAAATAAGGAAGATGGATTAAACGACTTTGAGGATGATTTCTAATTGCAATGGATGGATTCTTGAACCTACTTGTCCAACGCCTAGTCCTTCATTACGGGCCATTTGGTTTGCTTGATTAAATGGATTAGATTAATATGATTATTACTCTTTACATCACCCTACTTTTATTCAAAATCCTTCAATTATAATCCATCATTAAGCACCTCATATGCCCTCTTTTCTACTCAAATGTGTGTTTAAATAATCACATCAAAATTCATGTGATTATTTAATCACACATTTCTCTTGTAAAGAGGGTATATTAAAAAATCATATTAATTTAATTCATTTAATCAAGCAAAATAAAGGATCCCTTAAAGTTTGACCATGAAAATTTGTTGGTCCCTAAAGAGTTAGGTTTGATGTATGGGGGTGGAGGATAGACCAAATACTAACTTTCAAGTTAGTTGAGTTTATTAGCCAAGAGATCATGTCTTCTTGATAAGGAGAAGGCTTTGCTTAACAAGATTAGGTTCTCTCGCTGGAGTAAGTGATTTCTTAACATATCTCTTAAGTGAGATAATGTTGACAGGCTTCAGTTGTGTTAATAGTTAATTCTGAAAAAGTATCCCGTGCGGAAGATTCATTGATTTAGTTGGTTTCTATTATTATGAAAATAATTTGATTAACCAAGTTATACTACACAGAGTTGATTAAAATGATGAATGACAGTTGTAAGTATGCAGGGTTTGTGAATAATAACTGAATAGAAATGCAGAAATTTGAAGTACGCAGCCAATTTTACATGGCTTAGGAAACACTCTACGTCCATGGTCCAATAACACTAGACTTGAAATCAACTACTAGGATTCTCCCTTATCTATACTCATTGAGTATGAGCCACAAATTCTGGTCAAAATAGACAGAAATTCGTGCACGAGTTATGGGTCGTGACCCTTACAACTTAAGGATAAAATCTGCTACAACCTCCTCTTCAAATGCAAAGCTTATTAAACTTCTAAACTATGGCTGAAACTAAACAATTTCTCGATAAAATAGAATTAAATCGAGATTCTGGTTTCCAGGTGGGTTTATATACAAACTTTCCTTTTTTGTAATAAAGCATGTTCAAAGAAAATGTGAAATGATTGTCAAACATAAAATTATTTGTGTTTTATGTGTGATTCCTATATGTGTTGAGCTATGTTTCTAAACTGATCAACTTGCGAATAACGATCGAATCATGAGTAATGTATTAGTCGAGGTTAGTGTACACATGGAAATTATAATTGTGAGTCATTACGGACGGGTCCACATAGGGCTTTGTGTCAGTATAGACCGATCCAGTGGCACCCATTGATCAACGTCTAGGGAAGTAGAAAACCATTGCTCACTAGCGTTGTTACCATTTTTAACGTATGGGGAAGCGAAAACATTGCTCACATTGTTGTTATAATTGATTATGTCCGGGGGAGCAGGAACATTGTTCACCAACATCAATTACATATATGGATAACTTTTTATTTTCCAACATAAACTTTTTATTTTCGACATAACCAACATAGTACATCAAGTACTTAGATCTGCTTGTAATTCCAAACACTTGCAGTTTGAGCGATAGGGTGATTGTTGAAGTGCTGAGTGGAGGTTTTTATCCTGTCGAATAGTAAGGGATTAATACATATTTTTATATATGTGTTAATGGTTTTTCATATTCCACTGCAAAACGTTTATCGTTATTATTTTTCCCTAAGCTATCTAGATTTGCTTATTTTGAACATTTTTTACATATTTTGGTACTTGAATTTTGTATTTCATGCTTTGAACATTTGAAAAACTTGTTAACTTTAAAAGTAGTGGAACAGAGCAACATCCTTTGGTATAACTTAACATGCTTTGCACATCATTACATTGGATAGTTAAAACTTTAAAAGTAGTGGAACATAGCAACTTTCTTTTATTTTACTATTTCTTCTTAATAGTATTCCGTATTAAATAGTAGAAAGACATATTCATAAAATGCGAACGATATAATATTTATTTTATTTTTCATAATAGTATTCGTATCAAATAGTAGCCAGACGTATTCATAAATTTGCAAAATACGCGTACCCAAAAAGACGTACCAAAATAATAACAACGTAAATTAGTTAATTAAGACCAATGAAGCAAAGAGAATTCGATTTCAATTTCAATTTAAATTTCAATTTAATTTATAGTATTAATAATATAGAAAGTTATCGTTGAGGATTATAGATAGAACCAAACGAAAAATGTAAGCAATTTACATCATGCAAATAATTGAAGCATTATGAGCTGTATTATTAACGTAAAAATGCAACTAAGCGGCATGGGCATTACTTTCAACATATTTCATCATATATCTGTATTATTATGATATTTAGTGTAGCCAACTGTATCTGATCTACAAAATATTGTCTACAGCACAACCACATGATATGGTGATACGTTATATATTTTTATAGTAATAAAATAAAATAAATAAAATGATCCAGCAAACAGAAAGCCATCTCAGCAATAAGATTTCATAACAGATATATATTCCCTCCGTCCCACCAAATTAGAGGCATTTTATATTTAAATGGGTGGAGTATTTTGATCAAATGCATCTAATCTAGTGGGACAAATAGATGCAGACTTTATAAATGACGCACTTCCTTATATTTTGCTTTAGGTGACATCTCATGTCCCTAAAGAGAATTTTATATTTTTTTTTTGAGAATGAAGAATGTTAGATATAAAATTATTTTGATTACTTCTCGAAAGATTGTTGGTCTCGAAACGAGTATACTGAGTGTATGGGGGAGGGGGGAATACACCAGTGTTTGATTTTTCAAATTAAAAGCTTTAGTGAGCTCCTGAACTAAAGAGAGGTAGCTTCAGTAAGAGTTGATACTTTAGATAGCAATCATTCAGTCTACACTTAGTGTTGGACTGATGGACTAATATCTTAAGTGTACGTGCGGAAGTGGTGGTTTTAAATCTTACTCGTTTATTCAGAAAATTTAATGCCTTAAGTTCACTTTTCATTTAATCAATATTCAGTATGCAATATGATAATAAAGTATAGAAATACTGAATGAAATAGAAAGAACACGAAGGTTTGGTTTGCGTGGTTCGGAGATAAAAACTCCTACGTCCACGAGTTCTCGATGTTAATCGACGGTGGGTTTCCAAGTTAAGAACACTAGAAAGATAAATCTGAAAGCCTTGAGTGTTCTTGAACTTGAGAGCTGTGAATGTTGAAAGCGAGATAGCGATTGTGTGTTTGAATGCAAGGTAACCGGTGTCTTGAAGCGTTTGAAGCAGCGGGGTATATATAGGTCTCTCATAGAATGTATCCATTGTGAGATGGAGCACCATTTGAATTCTTCCCATTGGAGTCGTGGTCCTTTTTGTCATTTTTGGTGTCTGCAACAAGATTTAGTTTCACCTACTAAGATCTTTTCCCAAAGTGGTAACTCCTATAGAGTAGCTTGGAATTCAGTGGAGAATCTTCAGATATGACTTCAGATACAAAGTTTTAGATTGAACTTCAGTGGCAAGGAGCCTTTGCTTCATGTTAGCTTCAACTTCAGAACTTCAGGCCATAGTTCAAGGGACATGGTCCTTCAATTTTGGGATGTAAACTGAGTTCTAAGATGAACTTCAATTACTGACTTCAGTCTTTAGTCTTGTGTCTTGAGTTTGTTCCTGTATATTTTGGAATTATTACATCTTTCTGGGGAGGTTTTGGGATCTGAATCAAAACACTTATAAATATTTTCCAACAATTTTCCCCTTTTTGTTGATGCCAAAACCTAACCTGAAAACAACTATCTAAGATAAAGAATTCCCCCTAAACTGGAGAAAACTTAAATCTATAAGATGAGATGGGTTAGATAAGCAGTTAATATCAAACCAAAAAAAATAAGATAATCAGAGCCTGGACAACTAGAATATTGTCACCAGGTTGAGATCAAGAGATAGACAAAATATGTATTTCATTCAAATGGATATTAAGTACAGAAGTTGTTCAGAAAGAGAATGAAATTCAACAAAAAATATGACTTAAGAAGTTGCTTTCTTCTTTTCTTCTCTTGCTCTTCTCACCATTTCCTTTTGAGCTTCAGGGGATATAACATTAAACATCCGATAAGTGGCATCCCTGATAGTTCCGTAGGGTCCATCCAAGTTAGGCGCATGACCTACAACCTGAGCACCAATGATAGCTAAAGATTCAATAGGCCTATTATCTATAAAAGTGGTCCCTGGAAAAGTAGGTTTGTCAAACTGTTTTCTGGAGGGAGCGGAGATTGAGACTTCAGATTTAGCAACATTCTCTCTGATCAGCTTAATGAAATCTGAATCTGGGTAGTCATCGATGATGTTTGAAAACAGCTTATCACGATCAGTTTCTTCAGATACGCCATAAATGGTCCAGTGATCAAGCATTTTCACGAAGTCGTCCTTTAACTCTTCCCATTCATCACTCAGATTGGGTCGAACCCAGGAATCAGTATGTGCTCGAGTGGGAGGATCAGATTGAGAAGTTCTCTTCTTTCTTCCTTGAAGTCTGATGGCGTATAAGTTTGCCGCGTATTTAGTGTCAGTAGCTCTACGGGCTTGCATCTTCGCATCATGAGCTTCTTTTAAGTCCTTCATCATCTCATTGACTTCAGGTGGAATCAAAATATTAACCAAGAGATTAGTTATTTCATCACTTGATCCTGGAGACATCTCTCCTTCAAAGTAGTCTTCATCAGTGGCCTCATCATCTTCAGTAAATGAAGGCATGAACTCCTTTCCTTTAGGCATGATGGTATTCTTGAGTGGCTCAGTGGAGGAACCTTTAGATTGAACTTGAGGTTTCTAAGAAACTTCTTTAAAGCCCGGGGTAGGAATAAGAACACTTTTATCGATAGCAGCAAAGGTGGACTCAGAGACATCAAGATTTGTACTCACTTCATCGTCCTAGTTTTCTTAAGTTCCAGAGGAAGGAGGAGGTTGAGTCTTAGGTGGAGGAGGAGGTGGATCAGAAGCAGCAGCAGCATCAGGGGCTGGCTCTTCAGTGGATGTGGCAACAGAAGGCATGGATGCAGAAGCACCATCCTCGTCATTATTGTCATCATCATCGTCTTTGTCATTATTGTCTTCATCATCTGTTAACTCCACTTCAGGAGAGTCTTCACGTTCATCCTCATCCTTTTCTTCATCATTTCCTTCATCAGCTTCTTTCTCTACTCCTTTAGCAGCATCAGTAGGGATGTTTTTAGGTCCAGTCTCTTCCCTCTTTTTGGCAGCAGCAAGTGCATCTTCAAGAATTTTATCAGCATGCCAGAGGACAGAGCGAATCCGAGGGAATTGAAGTTGAAGATCGTTGGAGTCAGAGATAGACTGACAGAATTCTTCAATGTGAGAGAGGCGAACGCGAAAGGGAGATATGATGAGATCCACCTGTGTTTGGTGATCAGAAGAAACTTCAGTAGATGAAGAAGGAAGGCCAGTGGAAGTATGAGCACGAGAGTGAGAGACAGAGGCACTCAGGCGAGAAATATCAGCAACAGATTTTGCCTTTTCAGCCAGTGCAGAAGCAGTATCAGCAGCAGCTTTAGCCTTCTCAGCAAGGACACAGCCAGAATCAGCGCGTTTTAGAGCTTGGCTAATACGCTTGCGTTGCCTAGATAGAGATTTACCATGCATAGAGCATTCAGTGGAGAGCTGATCGAGGCCAGTGCGCATAACGGACAAGTCCAGATGCTAGAAGGAACTTTATCTTGGCACGATTGCTGTTGTAAGAGAGCACCAGATCATTGACCTTCTTGCTAGAAGGAACTTTGAAATGTTCCAGATGAGTAGGGAAAGTGGAGAGCATCTCTTTCTTGAAAAAATTCTGAATGTCTGTGTATTGGGCCTTAATGGCTTCCTCAATCTTGGCATCAAGGGCAGCAGATGATGAAAAATTGGAGGTGGCAGCGTTTAAGTCTGCCCTCAGTGTGGCATTTTCTGAAGTGATAGCATCAATTGATTTCTGAAGGTCAGTAACATGACCTTCAAGCTTCTTAGTGTACGTGGCCTGCAGAGCATTGACCATAGAAGCAGTGGTGTTTGTGAGGCGCCGGCTCTCAGTATCAGAATATATTTTGAGCTCATTGATGGTGGCCTTGAAAAGAGAGCGGTGAGCAGCAAGGAGAGCACCATATGAGGAAAGAGCCTCAGGGAAAGAGTCAGTGATAGCAGAGATAGTGGGCACTAAGGCCGAAGAAGAAGGTGCAGCTGGAGCGGCGGTAGAGGATGTGGAAACACGTTGAGTATAAGAACGGCCGGCTGCAGCTTCAGCAAAAGAGATTTGATCTTCAATATAAGCTTCAGCATTAAGAAATGCGTCCTTGGCATCTGTAAACTGGAAGTGAGTCTGAAGCTCAGCTTCCTCAACCAAAATGGAGCTCATTCCAGAGACTTCAATCTTGTACTGGAGAGCAGTAGTATCAAGAAAATGATATGTGCGCCATGTCCAGAGGCGCTGGCAGAGAGAGTTGAGAGAGGGATGTTTAAAGAGTTCATGAAAAGTGGAGCTTAGAAATTGAAAGGATTTGAGCTCCAGGTTGTTTAGAAAAAGTTGGGTAGGAGATGAGAGCACGATGGCTTGGGATTCAGAAGGCTGGGAAGTGGAAGCATGTGTGTGAGTTTCAGTCCGGGGGATTTCAGGGATAGGTTCAGATTGAGAGGGAGGAGATGAGGGTTAGGCTGGGATTGGCTTAGTAGTTTTGGTTTTAGGTTTGGGGAGTGTAGGTTTAGTGGGTGACTTGGTTTTGGAGAGGGAGGAAAGTTTGGCGGGTGAGATATCAATGAAAGTGGGTGAAGTCTAGACTCTGGGAGTAATGGAACAGAGTCCAGAGGGATCAATGGTTATGATAGGTTCAGGACTGAGAAAGGTAGTGGGTTGGACAGGTTTGCGGGGGCTTTTGGAGAGTTGGAATTGGTCTTGAAGGTCCTCATCAGTAGATGAGTCGAGAACCTCCTCAACCATAGGCATGGGGATAGGAACTCTCTCAGACTTCCTGGTCTTCAGGAGCCCTGAAGGGCGCTTGGATGGATTGCGCTTCCTTTTGACGGGCTTTGGAGAAGAGGGAGGTGGAACTTCAGGAGCAATATCAAATGCCTCATCTTTGTCGTAATCCTCCATAGTGTGGATAGGATCCACATCTTCATCCTCAGCAGCAGCCTTCTTGGCCTTCAAACGCTCCTTGGGGAGCTCGATCTGAAGGGCCATGGCCTTCCCGTGCATACATGCTTGCACATCAAAGTCAGTGGAGAACATCCACTTTTCATTATATGCCACAAAGGTTGGGAAAGCAGACTCAGCAAACTGATAGGACTCCTCTATCAGTATAGAAACCTTGGTAGCAAGGTAGAGAGTGTCAGTCCCAGTCATGGTGACTCCACTAGGAACTTCCTTCAGCTTGTTAGCTTCACTCATCAGAAGCTCTTCCATGACAGCAACCTAATTTGCACCTTCGTTGCCATAGATGCTTTTCATCAGACTCAGTTTCTGCTAACTGAGTTGCTCGTGGGATGATTTCTTTCCCAAGATGCAGTGCTGAACTACATCGAGCAATATTTTGAACTCAAGGCGTATCAGACCCTTGTTGTTGTTAGCAATTGAAAACTGACGCAGGGGATCCTCCACCTGAATCTCCGCGAAGAAGGATTGGATAGCAGTTTTATCTTTCAGGAACTTGATGGGTTTGTTGTTACCCACGTTCCTTAGCTTGAACACGGACTGCAGCAACTTAGTCACATTAAACTGCAACCTTTCAACTTGAATAGCCCCAGAAACTGGTTCCCTGATGGAAATCTCCAGAGAAGACTTCAGGTCTGAGCCATCATAGCCCTGATTAAGATAAAATTGAACCACCCGGTCAGGATAGAGGTTCTTAGGGCGCAGAGAGGTCAGAGTCTCCAGGCCGTTGGATTTGATGATCTCGAACATAGTCTTTGCCTGATCGATGTTTGTTTGTGTGTAAAGAGCAGTGGGCTCGGCATGAAGGCGAGCACGGAGTTGAGAGAGCTTCATCGCTGGTCCAAGAACAGCTTTCTTTCCCATAGTTGAAGTTCTGAGATTAGAAAATATAGTTAGTTGTTTGAAAATATTTTCAGAAACATAGAAACAACAATCATAATGTAAACGATTTACATACTAGAGATGTGATGAGAAAATTGCAAGTTTTCAACAAGGAAAGATCACAGAGCAGCAATGAAAATAGAGAATGCAGATAGAATTTGAGCGGGAGGCTATAGAGAATTCAATTGCGAAAGGTTCGATTGATCAGAGAAGAAGGGTTTTTATAGTAAAATGAACGATCAGATCTTGCTCCGAGGTTTTGCAATCAACGGTTAGGGATTAGCTATGCTAATGAATCGTTTCCTGGGCAGGAAAATCGAATGCGGTGAAAGCTACGCGCGACTGTTTGACTTTCGAGGTATAGAAAATACTGTTGCTTTCACTTTTTATGTCAGAAAGTGATGATAGAAAGGGTAAGGCGTATCGCGGAAGAGTTATGGTACCGAGGTACGATGAGTACTATATTACGAGAATGGTATCCACTTAGAGAAAAAGCATTCGATACATTTAAATATGCAATACATAGAGAAATAAATGAATCATAAGTGTAGATTTTCAGTTGATGATACTAGCAACTGAATAACTCCCTTTAGTAAAGAATATCCTTCAGATTTTGATGCAAATCTGAAGTCTTGTTTGCAAAACTTCAGTTGCAATTTTCACCTATTTTCTTTATGCAAGTAGGTGGTCCTTCAGTAGATTACTCAGTGTGAGTACTTCGTGACTTCAGTGACCTGCATGATTAGTTCAATATATAGTTGAAATGTGTGATGGTTTGATGTCTGAGATAACTATGTAGAGTTACTCAGGGATCTCCATCACATTATTTTATGTCTTGTTGAGATCATGGCTTCAGTACACTAATGGCACTGAGTCAAAAGATCTTTAAGACAATAGGTAGCTAGATAGGAGTTTAAAATTGTACCTTCAGTGAATACCTTTAGAAGTGGTCTGGATTCAGTAAGCCAAGTCTTCCACTTAGCATCTTGAATCTAGCTTCTTCTAGTGTGAAAGTGTATCAACCTACTCTAAGTGATAATTTGCAGAAGCTAAAAGTAGAAAGACACAATATAAATTTTTGCGTAGGTTATAAATTAATAACCTACACGGAAGCCTTACGGCCAAAAAGAATAATCAAAACAGTGTTGTGTTATTACAATGTTGATCACTACAATAACATCAAAACTAACACTAAACTACTAAATATATGTCCTTACGAACTAAGAACATACAGAATTAAAACTACGAACTTAATCTGCAAAATCACGTCTATCTACTAAATGATCGGATCTAATATTTATAGATAGACTCCATGGGCTTTGGATCCGTGAACATAGCAACTGTCAGCCCATGTCTCCACAATTCTCGCAACTGTTGTCGTGCTCCGCAAGATCTGCCTGGAATTGTGTAACTGCTTCAGACTGTTGTTGACTCCGGTATTTGTGGAAACAGATTTCTACTAGGCGTAAAATTCTCAACTGCCTAGCATGACTTGGTCTTCTCTAGTCTTCGTGCATTCTTCAAGTATACCAAGTCAAACGTCCACGTGGCTGTCGAGCTGGAATGCTGAGTCAACATCAGCTGTTATGTTGAGCTTGGAACTAGGTCAACAATAATCCTGTGAAGAACACAAAAACACACATGTCAGGTTTAACATTATAAACAACAATATAAAATACCTAACAAACTCCCCTGTTTTTGTGCCTTTCTTCACAACACTTTCTTCTTTATTGGAGCTCCCCCTATATCTATGCCTGCAAAACAACTTCACAAACAACCAGCACCAACATAGATATAATAACAGCACAGATATACATCAATAAGTTAAGCAGCAAAGTCATCCATCCTATTCAAAAAATATGGTGCTGCCGCGCAAAAAATATTGTTTTAACATCCACATCCATCACACCAAAAACATAAAAAGTAAATTGTTTTGGTACATGCCACAAAAAATAATTGTTTTTGTTCTTGACCACACACGGTCATACGTCATCCTTTTCACCCTCACAGTCTTCACCCTCTTCTTCCGGGTCTCCTCCGGCTGCTTCACCACCCCCAGCACCACCCCCTGCTGCTGCAGCTTGTTCTCCCCTTTGTTGTGAAGGGAGGCAGGCTTGAAGGGCGGCAGTGAGTGCATTCAGAGCACCAATTAACTGTAAAACAGTCGGTGGTGGCAACTGAATGCAGGCGGGATCAGGGACGACATCATCAGGACTGCGCCATGGTAGGTCTGCGACCTTGCTCTTGCTGAATAGGGAGATGTGAATTGCGTACTCCGTTACAGGAACTGCATCATGAGTTCGAGCGATCGCAGGAAAACCTTGGTGTTCCATTATCCTGCAGATGAGTGAGGGAAACAAGAGAGAGCTGACTTGTTGTTTCACAGACAATGCGGCCAACTGATCGAACACAATCCTTCCAAGGTTAAAGGGCTTGTTTAGCCCAACTAGATACAGTAGCATCCCATGTTGCTGCGTTACCACAGTAACATTTGATGAAATGATCCAGTTATAGGTCAGCACCTTGTGAAGGACCGAGTAAAGGTGTGTTAACCATGAGGACTTCATTGGTTGAACCCACTTCGACCGCTTGCCGCCTGTGATGAGTTTGGCAGCGTCGTCAAGACCAGGGACGATATCACCCTCCACATTGGGTAAGTTGAGGGCAGCATTGATGGTGTCCGCAGAAAAATCAAATACCGAATTATAAAAACATACTTTGCCAAACTTTTTGGAAGTGTGGTTGCCAAACTCCGGATGAAGATTGGAGTAAAAGTGACGAACAACATTCTTAACAAAAGGAGGGAGATCGAAAACAGTACCCAGAAGCCCTCTTGAGCGAAAGAAAGAGAGCAGGTTGTACTCCTCAAACGACGACTCCTCCACCGTCCGCTCGCTGATACAGGGAGCATTGCGGAGACGCTTCCACTTGATCGCCGCTGCCCCATTGTAGAATTGAAGATTTAGGGTGAGAGCGGGGTCAAAGGGGCTGTCCAGGACGTCAGAAGGCTCAGAACCGGGAGTGGGGGTCTGCACCACCTCCTTTCCTTTCGCTGCTGTGGCAGCTGAGGAAGTGGGTTCGAGATTTATGACGACAGAAGCAGCGAGACGAGGATGCTTCGGAGCCGAAGAGACCTCATCCTCACTATCATCTTGGACGATGACCGTGGGAGTCGGAATTTTTGATTTCTTGGAGAGACTGGACAGTCGGGAACTCCTGGTTGTGGGTTTCTGCGGAGGAACTACTGGTGGAGTTAACGACCTGGATTGTGAGGATGCTGGAATGGGTTCAGCAATGGCGACAGTGGTCACTGGAGGGCCAGACTCTGAAACAACCAGAACCACAGTTGGTTCAGCTGTAAGGGAAAAGACGGGAGCAACAGGGATTTCAACGACCGGCGAAGGTTCGGGAGAAACTTGGAGAGACGGTGTGTCCACTATGGCAACAGGTGGAGTTGCCACTGCAGCCGGTGGTGTCTCAACGGCGGGTAATGCCGGAGCAGGTTGCAGTACTTGGAGAAGATTCGGGTTTGCCGCTAAAAGTGCCTGGAGAAGTGCTGTGACATCGGGAATTGGGGGAGAAGCCATTGCAGTTGAGTTTCGGGAGAAGAACAAGGACGAAAATCTGAGAGAGAAAATATGAGGGTTTTTTGGATGAGGGTTTTTGGAAGAAAGAAGACGATATGTTTTGTTTTATTAAGATCAAGAAAACGTATCAGTCTTGGGAGTCGTGCGGATATGGAAGAGAGAGTATAGGGGGTTTCTAGGGTTTTGTGTGACAGAAAAGACAATGATGGCAAACAGACTGGCGACGGTTGAATTCAAAAAGAAGCTTTGCCGTTTCATTTCCACCCTGACAAACCCCAAAAACACACTACACGACAGTTATAACCCACTACCACTAGAGATAAGCGATGTTGAGGAGAACACAGTTGATTTTGCGATACGGAAAAACACAGGATTGTGGACATTCATGAAAACAATTTAGAGAACAATCTTTTGAGAACAAACAGTCCAACTTGCTCTGTTGTGCCAAACATCTTAGCAACATCCACCCGATTTATTTAGATAAAATAGGTGCAGAACTACAAGAATCCAAGGGTTAGTGAGCGTAGAGTGAAATACCGGGTGTTCGTAGAGAGATAATGTTGACTATAATGTTATACCAGCAAGTTAGACACACAAACTACACCCTTGATATAGATAGCGATGATATAGATATGGGTGTAGCACAACACATCTTTTAATGATAAAAACAAAGACCAAGAGACTTTCGTAAGAATACGAATCTCTCATGATCCAAGGGTTTTGTAAAAATGTCAGCAACTTGGTTTTTCGTTTTCACATACTCAAGCTTGATCACCTCTTGTTCCACTAAATCTCTAATGAAATGGTGTCTTATGTCAATGTGCTTTGTCCTCGAGTGTTGAACAGGATTTTTGGAAATGTTTATAGCACTCATATTGTCACAGTACACAACTAGATCATTGTTTTCTAGGCCATAGTCACTAAGCATTTGTTTGAGACACAGGAGTTGTGTGCAACAGCTGCCTGCTACAACATATTCGGACTCATCAGTGGATAAGGACACACAGTTTTGCTTACGGCTATGCCACGACACAATGTTGTTACCTAGATAAAAACAACCTCCACTTGTGTTCTTCCTATCATCCACATCTCCAGCCCAATCCGAGTCACTAAACCCTACCAAGCTCATGTTTATGTTTTTAGAAAAAAGGATTCCTAAATCTAATGTTCCAGCAACATACCTGATGATTCGTTTAACAGCTTTAAGATGAGATGCTTTAGGTTTAGCATGATACCTAGCACATACACATACACTAAACATCAAATCTGGGCGAGTAGATGTTAGGTACAGTAGACTCCCTATCATTGATCTGTATAGTGTTGGGTCAACATCTTCTCCAGCATCATCTTTAGTCAACTTTTCTGTTGATCCCATGGGAGTCTTCATGTGCTTGGTTCCCACAAGATTAAAGCGTTTTATCATCTCTTTAGCATACTTGCTTTGAGAGATAAAAATGTCATCTTGTCCTTGTTTAACCTGAAGTCCAAGGAAGTATGTGAGTTCTCCCACCATACTCATCTCGAACTTTGTAGACATTGCACCTGAAAAATCATTAAGCATGTTACGTGATGTGGAACCAACAATCATATCATCAACATATATTTGAGTAATAAGAATATGTTGATCTTCCCTTTTAATAAACAATGTTCGGTCAGCTGCGCCTCTCACAAACCCATATTTTATAAGGAAGTTTGTGAGGTGTTCATACCAAGCACGTGGTGCTTGTTTGAGACCGTACAGTGCTTTCTTCAATCGAAATACATAGTCAGGTTTGTGACAGTCTTCAAATCCTTTTGGCTGTTCAACATAGACTTCCTGCTTGAGTTCACCGTTGAGAAATGCTGCCTTCACATCCATCTGGTACAGATTGATGTTGAGATGGCATGCAACAGCAAGTAACAGCCGAATGGACTCAAGTTTTGCTACTGGGGCAAATGTGTCGTCAAAGTCAAGTATAGCCTTGAGCCACCAGACGTGCTTTGTTTCGCACTATTGTTCCCTTCTCGTCAGATTTGTTTTTGAAGATCCACTTTGTGCCAATAACATTTCTGTTAGCGGGCCTGGGGACAAGGTACCAAACATCACTACGAACAAACTGGTTTAGTTCTTCATGCATAGCATTTATCCAGAACTCATCATTCAGTGCTTTCTTGACATTTTTTGGCTCAAACTTGGAGACAAAACATGTTACGCCTTCAATTGTGGAGCACACAGAGTACATGCATGCCATGTCTCTATAGTTAACCAGCTGTTTATGTCTTGTCTGAACTTCGTCCTCAACATTTCCTATGACTTGAGACAGTGGATGGTTTTCTCTAATCCTTCCTGGAGGTTCTCTGCGGTGAGTAACCTCTTGATCATCATCTTGTTCGTCTTCAGGCTCATGTGGTGTACCATTGTTCTCCTCAGCACTACTGGATGTGGTGTTAGGTGGAACAGTTTGAGCTTCAACAGGAGGTAAAACAGCTCCCCCTTGATATACGTCGTCTTCTGCTTCCACCTCCTTGTTAACATCACCTGCGTCATCAAAGACAACATTAACGGATTCTTGTATTATTTTGATGCGAAGGTTAAATACCCTATAAGCTACGCTGTTTGTTGAGTACCCAACAAATACACCTTTGTCGCTCTTATCATCAAACTTAGTTAGATACTCACAACCATTTAAGATAAAACAAACACACCCGAAAACACGAAAATGTTTTAGGTTAGGTTTTCTTCCCTTAAGTAGCTCTGTTGGGAACCTTTTTGATGATTGTGGAAATCATTATTTATATGTTTTGATGATGCGAAACCATATTATATATATGCATAATATTATATATGCAAGCATTCTTAACGAGGACAGATCGATAGAAGATCAATAGCAGATCGATGGACAGCTAGCTGTTTATAAACTCCAACAGCTAGACATCAACAGAAAAGCACTTCAACCAGAAAGTGTCCAGCAAATGCTAAACCAGAAAGACTCAAAACCAGCAAGTCTCAAGACAGAAAATGCTAAACCAGAAAGTTAACTTTAACAGAAAGTTGAAACAGAAAGGGTCAACCAGAAAGTTAACTTTAACAGAAAGTTGAAACAGAAAGGGTCAACCAGAAAGTTAACTTTGACAGAGAGTTGAAGCAGAAAGTCTCAACGAGCAAGTTAAACCAGCAAGTCACAGACAGAATGCTAAACCAGAAAGTCTCAACCAGCAAGTTAACCTTACCAGAAAGTCTCAACCAGCAAGTTAACCTTAACAGAAAGTTGTTCAAACCAGAAAGAGTTGAACCAACCAGACAGAAGTGGCAACAGATCGATAGAGCTATCTAAACCAGCAGATGACATTTGCCACGTCAGTATTAAAGCCCATCCATTAAGAATTGGAAGGAGAATCTCTGATTGACATGAAGAAGGAAAGAAATCACTATCGATCTGCTTTCCATACATAGAAGATTCAGTCAACAACTCTACAAGGAAAGAAGAGATGGTGAATATCATTGATTGGCAATCAAACATCAATCTCACGCCAATCAACAAACGGCTAGAATTTTTAATTCAATGCCTATATATATTTGGAGCCATGGTCTGAAGAACAAAAATGAATAGAAGAGACGTGCTACATTGAAAAATCATTCTCGAGCAATCTATCTCTCGTCGGACCAAAGCTTCAAACTGTTCGTGATCGTAATCACACCAACCACACCTCGATTCAAGTCTGTCTTATCGAGAGAAGAAGGAGATCTTTACTAGCTAGTAGTTTTCTAGTGGATTAACGTGAAGATAACCTGTTTACAGTAGTTTTCTGTAAGTTGTAAAGGGACACGACCCTTATTCGTGCATAAGTTTCAGTTAGTTTGTACTTGGAACTTGTGGCTCGTTCTCAGCGAGGTTAAATAAGAAGAGTATCCTAGTAGTGGATATCTAATCCAGTTTGGATTAGACCGTGGACGTAGGGGGTTTCCCGAACCACGTAAAAATAACTGTGCCATTTAAATTCTGCATTTTATATTCAGTTGTTTTTATTCTGCATCTATCATACTCATTCAAGCTGCATATCTTAATCTATTCTCTAAATACTCGATTAAGTTTTCAAAAGATTTTCTTAACAAGAGCACCAACTAAGTCCACCATTATTCCGCACACAATACATTGTTTGAAATCAAGTTCACACTTGTTTTCGGCCTTGTATATCTCACGTGAGAGATCCTACATGGATAGAACTTAATTGATTAGAAAATCATATTGTTCCATCATCTAGAGCAATCTGTAATTCAGAAAGCTCACATCTCTCTGATTGAAATAGTCAAGTAAACTGAAAAGTTTGCGCTTGGTGTATTCCCCCCCCCCCATACACCAAACCTTGCTCTTTCGGGACCAACAAGCTCATATGGTGTTTTGAATGAGCCTGGTCGAATGTTGACTCGATTGTTGATGTAACATGCGGTGTTTACTGCCTCAGCCCAAAAGCGTTTCGCCATTTGTTTTGAACTCAGCATAACCCTTGCCATCTCAATCAAGGTCCTATTCTTACGTTCGACCACCCCATTCTGCTGTGGAGTCTTTAGAGCTGCAAACTCCAGGTATACTCCCTTTTCATTGCAGAAGCTTGTAAAGTGTGAGTTCTCAAACTCTCGTCCATGATCAGATCTTATACGAGATATGCTAGCA
The DNA here is from genome assembly GCA_026898415.1 of Leonotis leonurus. Lineage (NCBI taxonomy): Eukaryota > Viridiplantae > Streptophyta > Magnoliopsida > Lamiales > Lamiaceae > Leonotis > Leonotis leonurus. The sequence goes on along the minus strand of JAPKLX010000747.1, from coordinate 31,233 downwards.
TCAAACACATTAGCAACACGAGCAAACATATTTCTAAAAATCTCAAATGTTTCAGATTTTTCACGCAAAAAATATGTCCATGTGAAACGGGAAAAATCATCTACCACAACTAGTACATACCTCTTCCCACCAATGCTTTCAACTTCCGGTGTGGTAGAGCAGGGTGTGAGGCATGCAGTTGTTTTCCTCTTTGACAGTCTCCGCAGACAATCTGGTCCGCATTTCCTAGTTTGGGTAGACCTCGTACTGCATCCATCTTGACTATCCTGCCAAGGTTTCGAAAGTTAGTATGACATAACCGTTTGTGCCAGAGTATAACATCATCAACTTGTGCCTTGTTGAATTTTAGGTTATCAGTCATGTAACAATTGTCAGACGACCTTTGACCTGTCATGATACACAAGTTTCTGTTATCGTATACTTCACAAGCATCTTTGGTGAATTTCACAAGCATGTTACCATCACATAATTGACTTATGCTGATCAAGTTTTCCATAAGCCCTTGCACATGATACACATTTGTTAAGGCAGGCAAACCAGGAACATTAAGTGTACCTTTCCCTATGATTTTACCTTTTGATCATCCACCGAAGGAAAAATTTCCTCCTTCGTATATTTCATAGTTGGAAAGAAAAGTTTTGTTACCTGTCATGTGACGTGAGCAACCGCTATCAAAGTACCAAGAACCTGAAATGTTAGTTTTCAATGCAGTATACACAACATTACAAGTTTCTTTACCCATACCATTTTGGGTTGTTGAGACATCTCAGAATGTGACTTGTCATCCATTTTCTTTTGATAACAAAAAAGTTTTATGTGGCCTGGTTTGAGACAGTAGTGGCACACATATTTTCTTCTACGTCTCTTTCCCTTTCTCTTACCTTTCTTACCTTTTTCTGCTTGAGGGTTGCTTTGCTTTGTCTGTGTTGGTGGGTCTGTGATCACAACATCTGCTTTGGCACTGGATGTTTCTCCTGCCTATGTGGACCCACGACAAAACACAGTTGGTGCAGCATATCCGAGACCTCTTTTGCTTGGGTTAACACTGTCCATGATCTCTTGAAGTGAATACGTTCCAGTATTCCACTTGCAAATGGTCAGTTGTGCTTCTTCAAGTTGGGATTTCACCTTGGTGAGCTCTATATCTTGCTGTGTGATCAATGCCTCCTGCTTTGCTTGAACTTCCTTGAGCCGTGTTATCTCTGCTGTTGAGGTCAGCAGATCTCGTGATTGTAGTTTTCATTTTCCCATCTATAACCTTTTTAATCCTTGTATTATATTGAAGGCATTGTCATCACATTCTTCACCATACGTGAGGTCTGTGTCATCCTTAACACTTCATGGATCATCAACAGAGGCATTTAAACAAAACAATGTAGAATAATAGTTAGAATCATACCTTTCTGAGAAAGTGTCAGCATCAGCATTTTGGCCTGCTTTATCCAGAGGTGTCGTTGTTGCATGCATTGCGATGTTTTCGAACAATACTTCATCAACATCTTCGAAGAACTCATGTTCATCATCATTCCAGGACACCCAATAGGACTTGCCCCTTTTTCGAAGTGTGTTGGCACACTGATTTGCAAAGTGCCCAAAACCTCTACATTCATGGCATTGTACGTTGTCGAGCTTAGAGGAGCTGAATTTGAACACTCGTTGTTAGGTGAATTTCTAACAGGGGGTCTTCTCTGACTGTTGTCGTTCTTTTGAACTTGATAGTACTCCAAACGTGGTACGTCTCGTTCCTTGGACCTTTCTTTGCCCTTGTCTCGATTGAATCCTCTCACCATCCGATTGAATTTTCTGGTGATCATGGCAACATCGTCTCCTTCATGGATTTCTTCCACCTCTTCGGATTCACTGGACTCCATTATGTCAGTTAGCTTACTGCACGAAGGTGACGAGATTGAATCTACTATGAGAGCCACCGACTTCTTCTTCGTGAATGCCCCCCTTGCCTCTAGATTCATCTCATAGGTCTTGAACGAGTTTATGAGGTCCGTGAACTCAATTGTATTCACAGCTTGTGATGTTTCAATAGCTGTTACTTTCATATCGAACCTTGGTGGTAAAGTGCGAAATGCTTTGGAGACAAGAATTTTGTTACTCAGCGCATCCCCCAGATCTTGACACTCATTTGAAATGTCAAGAATCTTCTTTGCGTAGCTGGATATGTCTTCATCTTTCTCCTATTAGGTGATAAATCTTCTTTGCGTATCAACCTACTCTAAGTGATAATATGCGGAAGCTAAAAGTAGAAAGACACAATATAAATTTTTGCGTAGGTTATAAATTAATAACCTACACGGAAGCCTTATGGCCAAAAAGAATAATCAAAACAGTGTTGTGCTATTACAATGTTGATCACTACAATAACATCAACACTAACACTAAACTACTAAATATATGTCCTTACGAACTAAGAACATACAGAATTAAAACTACGAACTTAATCTGCAAAATCACGTCTGTCTACTAAATGATCGTATCTAATATTTATAGATAGACTCCATGGGCTTTGGATCCGCGAACATAGCAACTGTCAGCCCATGTCTCCACAATTCTCGCAACTGTTGTCGTGCTCCGCAAGATCTGCCTGGAATTGTGGAACTACTTCAGACTGTTGTTGACTCCGGTATTTGTGGAAACAGATTTCCACTAGGTGTAAAATTCTCAACTGCCTAGCATGACTTGGTCTTCTCTAGTCTTCATGCATTCTTCAAGTATACCAAGTCAAACGTCCACGTGGCTGTCGAGCTGGAACGCTGAGTCAACATCAGTTGTTATGTTGAGCTTGGAACTAGGTCAACAATAATCCTGTGAAGAACACAAAAACACACATGTTAGGTTTAACATTATAAACAAAAATATAAAATACCTAACATAGTGGCTTGGTGAGAATATCATCTACTCGTTGAATGTCAGAATGAATCTTCTCTATTATGACATCCTTCTTTTCAACATGATCTCGTATGAAGTGATGCCTAATGTCCACGTGCTTGCATCTTGTGTGTAGAACTGGGTTCTGAGTGATGGCAATGGCACTGGAGCTGTCACAATAAATTGCAACTTGAGTGGTAGGCACTTCATAATCTCTGAGTTGTTGCTTTAACCAAAGAATCTGAGAGCAGCAACTTCCAGTAGCCATGTATTCAGCTTCAGTAGTGGAAGTAGCAACCGAAGTCTGCTTCTTGGAGAACCAACTGATTAATTTTTTGTCCAAGAACTAATAGGTACCTGAGGTTGACTTCCTATCAAGTTTGCAACCTGCAAAATCAGCATCAGAATAGCCAGTGAGTTCTAAGTTATCATCTGAAGGGCCATAAGCCAAGATTGGGTGTGCCCTTCAAGTAACGCAGAATCTTCTTTGCAGCTTCCATGTGTGACTCCTTTGGATTAGCTTGATAGCGTGCACACACTCCAACAGCAAAAGTGATATATGGTCTGCTGGCAGTGAGATATAGAAGAGATCCTATAATCCCTCTATACTCAGTCTGGCTGGCTGGCATCCCTTCAGGATCTGGTTCTATCCTTCCATTTGTGTTCATGGGAATCTTCACAACTTTGCTATTCTGAACGTCAAACTTGCTGATCAGTTCCCTTGTGTATTTGGCTTGGTTGATGAAGATACCTTCAGGGGACTACTTGATCTGGAATCCTAGAAATAATCTCATCTCTCCCATCATTAACATTTGATACTGAGTCTTCATCAACTTGGCAAATTTGTCACAAAGCATCTGAGACTTGGAACCAAATATAATATCATCAACATAAATCTGAACGATTAATATGTCTCCTTTATACTTGATTGTGAAGAGAGTTCTATCCACCGATCCACGCTTGAAACCTGATTTAATAAGAAAAACAGACAAAGTGTCATACCATGCTCTAGGAGCTTGTTTCAGCCCATAAAGAGCCTTGTGAAGCTTGTACACTTTGGTGTAGTCAGTCTCGAAGCCTGGTGGTTGCTCTACGTAGACTTCTTCCTTCAGGATGCCATTCAGGAAGGCGCTCTTGACGTCCATCTGGTAGACTTTGAACTTCATATGAGCAGCATAGGCAAGGAAGAGTCGAATCGCCTCTAATCTAGCTACTGGATCAAAGATTTCATCGAAGTCTATTCCTTCTTCTTGACATTAACCTTTGGCAACCAGTCTAGCTTTATTTCGAACAAATTCTCCTAGTTCGTCTTTCTTGTTCTTAAAGACCCATTTAACACCAATGACACCCTGATGCGTAGGACGATCAACAAGTTCCCAAACTTGGTTCCTTGTGAATTCATTCAGTTCCTCTTGCATCGCGGGCACCCAATTCACATCTTGAAGGGCTTCCTGAGCGTCTCTGGGTTCAATGTTGGAGAGATATCAGCTATGTAGGAAATTTTCATCCAAAAATAGCGCAATGTCTGCTTTTAGCCTTAGTTGTTCGTCAGTGGTGGAGTCAGTGGGGGGTTTCAACAGTTGCTAATGGTTGTACCATTTCAGCTTGGATCTGATTCCTCATTTGAACTCCTCTCTCCAGACTACCAATCACTGAATCAGAGGGATGATCTTCAATCCATCTTCTTCTTCTTCGCATATCCTCCTCAGTGATGATCATAAGATCAAGTCTTTGAGGGGCAGGAGGCACTGAAGGCCTTGAATGGAATGGATCATCTTCTTCTTCATTCTGAGGGCTTGTTCCCCCTTGATTGTTGGCTCTTACATATTCAGTTTGTTGAATTTCCTACAAAATAGCTGTATCTGAACTGGCCAATATGTCATTAGTAGCTTCAACAATAATAGGTACTTCATAAAGGTTAGAATTGCTACCCCCTTAAGGTGGTGATGGAATCTCAGTGATGAGTTCCATGGGTGATGGTACTTCAGGTGACAATATAGGTGTGACTTCAGATTGGGTTGCTTCCTCATCTTGTCGAATCTTAGAAGAGATTGCATCATTGTGCTCTAGAGGAAGACTTTCAGTTTCAGGTGCTGGAGTCTTTTCTTTAGTAGAATCCTTCTCTTGTTCCAATCTGATGGTTAAGCCTTGATTTGGAGTATTCTTTTCATCATCATCTTCCAAATTCCAGATGAGAATCTCCTTTATACTTTGAACTGAATGTTGTAAGTTCAGATTCTGAAGTTTTTGAGTGATAACTTCAGTTTCCTTTAACCTGTACTCAAAAATAGATTCATCAAATATAACATGAGGTGTTATTTCCACTACAAGGCAATGCTTGTTAAAAACTCTATAGGCAGCAGTCTTCTCTGAGTATCTAAGGAAAAATCCTGGATCAGCCTTGCCATCAAAAGTCTTTAACTGGGTTTTACCATTATTGTGAATATAACACTTGCAACCAAAAGCACGAAAATATTTAAGAGTAGGCTTCCTGTCATTCCATAGTTCATATGGAATTTTGCATTGGCGTGTGGTCAGAAGTGATCTATTCTGAGTGTAGCAAGCAGTGTTGATAGCTTCAGCCCAGAACTTCTTTGGAATCCCTGAGCTATTGAGCATAGTTCTTGCAGCTTCCTTTAGGGATCTATTTCTTCTTTCTGCAACACCATTTTGTTGTGGAGTTCCTCCAGCTGAAGTCTGATGTTCAATCCCCATTTGTGCACAAAATTCTGAAATCCTTGCATTGAGAAACTCAGTTCCTCTATCAGTGCGTATGGTGATGACATTGGTTGACTTCTGATTCTTCATTTTGGTGAGTAGGGCAGGTATGCGCTCCATGGTTTCATTCTTTTGATAGAGAAACACTGTCCAAGTATAACGAGAGAAGTCATCAGTAATAACAAGACAATATTTCCTACCATTGGCACTTAGTGGAGTTACTGGTCCAAATAGATCCATGTGCAAGAGTTGAAGAATCTTCTCAGTGGATGGAGCTTCTTTGGTCTTGAATGAAGCTTTGATTTGCTTTCCACTTTGGCAAGCTCCGCAAATGTAGTCTTTGTCAAAGATCAAGTTTGGCAATCTACGCATTAAACTGTGTCTTGAAAGTCTGTTGATGACTTTGAAGTTCAGGTGACTGAGTCTATTGTGCCATAGCCAGCTTTGTTCTGAAGTGCTTTTTGAGACCAGACATGTTTCAGGGGAGGAGGCTTTCCAATCTACAGCATAAATATTTCCCACCCTGAATCGTTTCATTACAGTGGTCTCATCAATAAGCTTATTAATCCTGCACTCATCAGAACTAAACACAACATTAAAACTTTTGTCACACAACTGACTTACTGAAAGTAAGTTGTGCTTTAGGCCAGAAACATAGGAGACATTATCAATTGAAACATTCCCTATATTGAGAGTACCATACCCTTTAGTGAAACCTTTTGAGTTATCACCAAAGATTTCCTGAGGACCATCTTTCTCAGTGTTATTGGAGAGGGCTTCCTTTTGAAAAGTCATGTGCCTTGAGCATCCACTGTCTATGATCCAGCTTGAATGCTCCTTTTGTGCACCTCTCCTTGGTCTTTGATCCTACAATTACTGAGTCTTAGGATCCAGTTGAGAACTAGACCCGGATTCAGTATGCATGGTATGCTTTGGCACCCAATGTTGCTTTATAATGCGAGTGCTAGATGCATCATTTGTCTTTTTCTTCTGAAAGACAATATTGACTTCCTTCTTCTTTGGAACATACTTCTTGCTTACTTCAAGCTTTGAATTAGCCTTAAAATTAGCTTTTGTATTTTATTGGCTTTTAGTCCAACGCTTCTCAATGTTATTGACCCTCGTGGTCTTTGATAGTAAACATTTGTTTGCCTAGAACAGTTTGAGTATGAACTAGGTGATGAATTCCTATGTTCATTTATGTAATAGGTATTGTTCGAATATGATTCCCAACGTTGTGTTCGAGAATTATGTGAATCATAACTTCTTGGACTTGAACCATATGATGAGCAAGTGCAATGAGAGCACTTTGTCTTATAGTATTTTGGTTCAGGAGACTGAAAGTGTTTCTTCGCCTCATGCCTTTCAGTGGCACGTGTACTGTGTTTCTGGTTCTTGTTAGCCTTTTGCCTTTCATGGGCTTTAGACTTTCTGAAAGCCTTCTTTTCAGTTCGTGTGTTGCCTTCAGGAGAAGCATGCTTCCTGAAATCCTGCTTAGGTTTCTCCGTGGCAACAAGTTTCTCAGTGGCAACATTCTTTTCCTTAACCTTTTCAAGTGTAGCCTTTACTGCAGGATGAGTAAAGACCTTATTAGCCTTCAGTTTAGGCTGTTTTTCAATCATTGGCTTCTTCCCTTGGGACTTAGAAGCTTTTTCAATGGCTTTGACAGCCTCAGTGGCAATCATTTCCTCTTTGTCATGATTTGGTCCTTGTACAAAGGATATGATTGGAAATGATGGTTTATGTACAGTCATACAAGGAAGTTTTGCCTTATCTTGATTGAAACCAAGGCATTTGCCTTGAGGTCGTTGAGATTCACTCAACATATGATTTGTGTATCCAGATTTGGTCCAAGTTTCAACCTTCATCTTATAATATTCTATCCTTTCAGATAGCAAGTTATTTCGATCAGTTAATTCCTTGATCTGAGATCTTTGGAATAAGATCTCTTCATCTTTCACATCAAGATCTTTCTTCATATTACAGATAGAAAATTCTTGTTCCTGAATCACAGTTGAACTTTCATTTAGTTCTTTACATACTCGTTCAACTAGTTCATCCTTTTGGATTTCAGTAGGTAGAGCTTCGATTAGTTTCTCAGGTCTCTTGGCCAACTTGGATAGCTCTTCATTCTCATCCTTAATGAGTAGAAAAATAGCTTGAAGATTCTGAAAATCTTCAGCTAATACCTCATATTCTTCCATTGAGACACTTGCCTCAGTTTCCTTAGTATTCTCATCAACTGAGACTATCTCAGATTTGGAAGTTTCTTCAGTAGGGGTTTCAGTAACAGATGATGTAATGCATGCATATGATGTTGAGAATTTAGTTTTAGGGTCAACATAACCTTCTGGCATGACATGTGCATAAATTACCCGAGGCACGAATTCTCCTGAATTTTCCATCAGGCAGAAAACTTCAGTTGACTCCTCTTCTTTAGTAGCATAAAGTCCCAGATCCTCATCATCTGAAGAATCAGAAAAGTGCTTCTCATATGTTGACTTGGAAGGAGTGTTGATTTGATCTAGATCGTCATTAACTAGCATAGCCTTCCTTTCAGCATTTCTTTGATCACTCCGCAACCTGAGTTCCTCCATTTCCTTCTTACTAAGGTCTGGGCAGTCAGGCTTGAAGTGATCTGAAGCTCCACATTCGTAGCAAACTCCTTCGCTATATTGTTTTTCTGGTTTGGACTGAGTGGCAGTCCCTTCCTGAGTGGAGACAAAGTTGTCAGTGGATGGTGGAGGGTTTCTTCTTGCACGGTTTTCCCTGTACATCTTTTTGAATCGACCGCTCCTCAAATCTGTACGTTCAAAATGTTTGGCCATTAGAACATATTGTTCCATCAATTCGGCCTTTGTCATACCTTCGAGATCTAGTGCTTCAGGTCTGTTTCTTTGACTGGGCTCTTGTCTGCCTTGAAGGCGACGATGTCTTGAGAAGTGGAGACTGGAACGGTGCCTCTCATTATTGGATTTGTGTGATCCAATATCTTCTGCCTCGTCTCATGACTCTTCAGTATGCTAAAGATGGCGGCAATTGTGAGCGTGTTGAAGTCAAGACGCCCATTGATTTATATTTGGTATGGCAGCCAGTCTTCACGTCGAAGACACCACACGATCTTCAGATTGATTTCCCTTTGAGAATACTTGTCAGGCTTCAGTGCTCTAACTGCTGTAAGTATTTGCATGAATCGGAGTTCCACCTCGCTGATGGACTCTCCTGGAATCTGCAAAAAGGAATCATATTTTTGACATTCAAGGGTTAGTTTATTCTCCTTGATTTCCTCAGAACCTGCACACATTTGCTCGAGAGTTTCCCACATTTCTCTTGCAGTTTCACAGTGTTAGATGTGTACAAGCATTGGCCTCTCCAGTGTGCCTGAAATAATGTGTTTGGCATAATCATCCAAGCCACCTATCTTCTTTTCATCGGCAGTGTACTCACTGAGTGGCTTAAATTTAGTGTCTGGTTGGCTCTCTTACGCCAGTTGTGTCTTGAGGAAATGTCTTCATGATTTTGATTGGTCCAATAGAGATTACTTGCCACATCATGACATGGTGTGCCTTCAGGAAGGAAGACACTCTATATTTCCAGTAATCATAGTCCTCTACTGAAAATATTGGGAACCTGAGAGTATTCTCCATTGTAGATATTAGAGAATGCAAGTGAACAGATATGGTTTTCTGAAAGACCAGTTTAAAAACCTTGGGTTCTAGAAAATATGGTTGTTAAACACACTGCTCTGATACCACTTGTTGGTCCCGAAATGAGTATACTGAGTGTATGGGGGGGGGGGGGGGGAAAACACCAGTTTTTGATTTTTCAAATTAAAAGCTTTAGTGAGCTCCTGAACTCTGAAGAGAGGTAGCTTCAGTGAGAGTTGATACTTTAGATAGCAATCCTTCAGTCTACACTTAGTGTTGGACTGATAGACTAATATCTTAAGTGTACGTGCGGAAGTGGTGGTTTTAAATCTTACTCGTTTATTCAGAAAATTTAATGCCTTAAGTTCACTTTTCTTTTAATCAATATTCAGTATGCAATATGAAAAAAAAGTATAGAAATACTGAATGAAATAGAAAGAACACGAAGGTTTGGTTTGCGTGGTTCGGAGATAAAAACTCCTACGTCCACGAGTTCTCGATGTTAATCGAGGGTTTCCAAGTTAATGGAGATTGTCTTACAGTGATCTATCCTTACGGATTAGATGGACAAGAAATGTCAGATCACTCTTCGGTTACAAATAGAATCGCTACTTAAGAACACTAGTAGAAAGATAAATCTGAAAGTCTTGAGTGTTCTTGAACTTGAGAGCTGTGAATGTTGAAAGCGAGATAGAGATTGTGTGTTTGAATGCATGGTAACCGGTATCTTGAAGCTTTTGAAGCAGCGGGGTATATATAGGTCTCTCATAAAATGTATCCGTTGTGAGATAGAGCACCATATGAATTCTTCCTGTTGGAGTCGTGGTCCTTTTTGCCATTTTTGGTGTCTGCAACAAGATTTAGTTTCACCTACTGAGATATTTTCCCAAAGTGGTAACTCCTATAGAGTAGCTTGGAACTCAGTGGAGAATCTTCAAATATGACTTCAGATACAAAGTTTTAGATTGAACTTCAATGGCAAGGAGCCTTTGCTTCATGTTGGCTTCAATTTCAGAACTTCAGGCCATAGTTCAAGGGACATGGTCCTTTAGTTTTGGGATGTAAACTGAGTTCTAAGATGAACTTCAGTTACTGACTTCAGTCTTTAGTCTTGTATCTTGAGTTTGTTCCTGTAAGCTGAACTCTTTAACAAGTGAGTTCTAAAATAGGACTAAGACTTCAGTTTTGGACTTATTACATCTTTCAGGGAGGTTTTGGGATCTGAATCAAAACACTTATAAATATTTCCCAACAAAGATTTTAGAATTTAAATCAAAACTCTTATATATATTTCCAAGAAAAAGAATAAGAAAAATCTACAAAATCATCTAATTTTAAACTCTTAACTTTGTTACGTGTAATATGCTTATTAGAGCACCATAAAATGTCACACGAGGAATTATATGATCTAATATGTAAAAAAAAATATATTATACTTAACAAATATAAATATTTATGACAAGATAATATTTTCAAAATTTAGATAACACAATATGTATAAAAAAAATAATGTCTTTTATCATCATTTTTATAAGTTTATGAATAATAATTTAATATTTTAAAAATAAAATAAAAATGTTAGTATTTATAGTTTTAGTTATTTCAATATAATAACAATTTTAATATTATATTAAGTTTATTAATTGAAGGAGTGTAGACAAATATCTTGACTTAGCATAGATGGTTACATTATTAAGCAATTTTATTTTAGGTCAAATGGTTCAATTCCTAATAGTTACATTTTTCACAAGAAATTTGAAAACATCAATTGAATCCGGTTTTCGGGTCACCGGTTTTTTCCGGTTCATAGGGGGTCAATGAATTGACCCGTACTTAGCATAACCCGGACCGGTAAACAGGCCGGTTCGCGATTAAACTGGTTGAACGCCCATCGCCACATGGGCCCACCATGCAAAGTTCGTATGTGGCTGCGCCGTCGTCCTATTCTCCTTACTCCACTCCCTACTATTAGTAGTCCGCGCTCCGCCATCTCTTTACTCACTGCTCGCCGCCGCCTCTGCTGCCTACTTGGCGGCTGACTTAGGAACCTGCATCTACCACTGGGCCATCGACAACTACGGCTCCGCCCAAATCCCAATCTTTGGTTCCCAAATCATCAACTTCCAACGCCACCACAGCCGCCCGTCGGCACTCTCCAAGCCACATATCGCTTAGAACGTCCACATTCCGGCAACCACTGTCGCAGCCGCCGCCGTGCCGGTTAACCTAGTGTGCGAGGACTCAGTTTCGCTGCTATTCTTCAGCGTGTTCGGAGGTCTCGTTTTGCTGAGTCAGCAGTTCCATGCGTGGGCCAACTATAAGAAAGTTGACCGGTTTTGCCATTCTAACTCCTTCCTCCCCCAAAGCGAGCATCAATGTTATTGAGCCAAGGGGCATAACCATCTCCCCCGCAAAACCATGTAGAGCTGTAACTACATGGTTAAGGCTTACATCAGTGATCAGTTGCTTAAAAACTTTAAAAACATGACGTTCACAGCACTCCCGGTGTCCACAAATACCCTTTTTACATCATAATTCTCAATCCCAGCAGTAATGACCAGCGCGTCGTCATTCGGCCTTATCAAAGGCCTAAAATACCCAGCACCAAAGGAAACATTCGGACAGACCGAGTCTCCTTAAATTGTCATTACTTCATCCTCTAACATAAGATTTTCGAGCTCTATTCAAGTCGCCCGTTGTCGGCCCGCCATATATCATGTTGATTGTTCCTCTGCGCGGAGGGTTCTGCTCGGGTAGAGGTGGAGGTTGCTCGGGTGCTTTCTCCTTATTGTCATCTCTCCTTTTCTTATATCCGTGATCGGTCTCTTTCCGCACATATTCTAGGCGTCACGACCCCAAGACAAGGTTGAGACGAATATATTAACTTAATAAATAAGGAAAATTATGATGAAATAGCTCAAGCAAATAATATCAATAAGGATTGAGGACACTCTGAGTACCACATTTCCAATGTATGAGGACATTGGAAATGATCTATTTAAATAAAGTAACTCTTGAGAAAAACTAAGAGTTTACAAGATCAAAATATTTTCAAAGTTCAAAATAAGGTAAGGTCCAAGCCATATAAGGCACAACAAAGTTTACTAAAAACAGCTGAACTTCAACTTAGCACAGTTTGGTGTTTGTTCATTTGAATCAAAAGAAATACAACCTTGCCAACACCAACCTCCAACGCCAGCTCGCCAACGCCTGCCTCTCAACCTGTGAAAAACATTTGAAAGAAATTTTGGGTTGAGTACTAATGTACCCCGTGGGTTTCTTGCCCCTTTATCAGTGAAAAACTAGCATAAACATTTATAAAAGAATACTACATGCCCATCCATATGTCGCAAGGCGTTTAAAAATGAAATCCCACCCTACGCATATGAAAACATACATTATAACATTTTATCGAGCTCGTTACCTTTCTTTCTCATTCAATGTGTTTTCCTATTACGACTAGACGGGGAAAACCAAAGTCTTCCGTGAATAATCCCCTTTCGCCAAGACCGAGGAACCTGGCCAAGTTCACCCGATCCGGACTTTCCGTGTACACTACCTTGGCCGGATCCGGCTCAAGGTACAATTGTTAACTTTATCATTGGCAAAACCAATCAATGGGTACGGTAAAACCGATCCGTCACATTTAGGATACACATTCGCCAAGACCGGGGAACCTGGCCAAGTTCACCCGATCCGGACTTTCCGTGTACACTACCTTGGCCGGATCCGGCTCAAGGCACAATTGTTAACTTTATCATTGGCAAAACCAATCAACGGGTACGGTAAAACCGATCCGTCACATTTAGGATACACATGAGCAAAAAAAAAACTTGGTATGTAAATTCACATTTAATAAAACATTTGGAGCTCACTAGCTCGAAAATACCGTACTGTAAATAGGAAACCCACCTCAATCTTGTGGATCAGTTGAACGGGAAAATGCACGAGTCACTTATCGGCCTGAACGGGACCTACAATACAAGTCTCAACTTAGGAGGCTAATCGTACAAGTCATCCCTATGTTCTATTCCTACTCCCGGGTTTTTGATAAGAAATATTTATAAGTTATGCCATTAATTATATAACTATATTTTTCATAAATTTTGTAAATAATGCTCGTGATATGCATGATGCTCGTGGAAATATAAATCATATAAACATATAGCATCAAGATTAAGATCATTAACAACTTAAGTACATACTAGCATATAATTTAATTTCAAATGCTTAAAGGGATAACTCCTAACAATTTCCATATATACAACCCATAAAATAAAATTATATCAAATAATTATACAAGGAATTTATGTCACATATATCATATACACCTAATATATCACACTATGATGCAAAATAAACACATAACATAATTTAAAGTAAAGAAAGTACAATACTCTCATGAATAAGTCTAGGGCAGATTGTGCATGTAAATCAGTAGATTTTGAAAGGTCATAACTATGACCTTACAAATAACTAGAAGCTCTAATGTATCAATCTAGAAAGCTACTGAAGTCGTCTATGATTTATAAAAAACAAGAGTCAAAAATATTAAGTGAGGCAGAAGTTATTCAAGGTATACTAAGATCTGCCAAAAACAGGTATCTTACGGGCTGTCATTTTGTAAAATCCTTTAAAAATACTTATACTTGATTAAAGGTCTTGAAAACTTACAAATATTATAAATACATAGTAAATGACGTTCTGTAAAAATTACAATCAAAGGCGATTAATAAAATCCTATGAACGGACACAATTAGGATTTATTAAAAATATGAAAAAAACATATTTTTCCCTAATACTTGGTATGGTTACTATCTATATAACTTAATATTCCCAGAAAATTTTAAACATAAATTACACCTTATAAAACCACATGAACTGAGGATTCAAAGTGTCACCATTTACAAGGATTTTTACTTCAAACAGTCAACTTCAAGTATTTTTCAAAAATCCCAACCATTATAAAAATGGACAAAAATTTACAGCATTATCATTCACATGGCACGGTATACAAATATAAATTTTTATCTTAAACGAAGAATTAAATCATGTCGAAACAAGCTTTATAAGTTATCTAAAAACAAGGGCACATGCAATAATTTCAGGTTTTCACATTTGAGAGGCCTACTTCACATATTTTTTTAAAATAACAAACAAACTTAGAATAAGCTGAAATTTTGAATACATAGATTTCACATATCAAGGTTTCTATATAAAAATTTTCAAAACAAATGAAGAAATATTACAATACGAAACATGCAGAGACTTATATCGAAAATTCATCGGCAGATTCTAAAATTCTACTTCTTCTCTTTCGTGTTTCTCCTCATAAAACCTTAAAGATTTGAACTTTATCATATAAAAATGTTTAGAAAACATATATAATTCATCCTAAGTCAAGGGGGAAGAGGTATAAGGGTTTTATAGCTCAAACTCAAGAATACAAGTTGGTAAACATGAAATACCTCAAGTTCTATCACTCTCCTCCTCCAGCTTGGAATAATGGATGATAGAATGCTCTTCCTCTTCCTATCTCAGTAGCTTGGATGAGGAGATGAAGCTTTTAGGTGTGGGTGGAGGATGGAGGTATAGCTTGGTGCTTGGTGAAAGTGATGATTGGGTAGAAGGTGATGGTTTGGTTGAAGCTTTAGCTTTAGCTTCAATGGTGATGTAATGGATGGAAGTTGCAGCAAGAGTGGGGAAGAGAAAGAAGTGAGAATGCAAAAGAGTTAGATGATGGTGTTTGGGGAGAATGAATGTGACGTGTGGTAGGGGAAGAAGGATTGTTTCTTTTCCCAACAAATCTATTTCTCCAATTCTAATGATTAAAACATAGATGTAGGAATTAGTAGTATATTTTGTCTATATTTTGTATGTGTATTGTCATTTCAATCTTTCTTGGAACTATCCTACAACCTACATGTATAGATCTTTGTATATATTCTAGTATGTAAATATATAAATACATGCATACATATATATATATATATACACTCATGAATACTCACCACATTCACTCACACACATATAATATATATGTACCTATATATATATACATATAATATTTATGCATGCAAGTCAACTTTATATATATATATATATATATATATAGGGAGTGGTTCAGGTATAAAGTGAAATTAAAGTAAGAAATAGGAAATGATCTGGGCCATTAGATCAACACAATCTGGCGGCTGTTATTTAATTAAAAAAACGCGCTGAAATTGGTTTGGAATTCGCGTGCATTTTTTTTAAACAATGCATAAGGTTATTATGGTCAATAATGCATTGAGATGTAATACCCCGTCTTTTTAAATTCTGAAATAAATGATATTCGAACACGATAACTATATTATATATTAGTCGTTGTAGTATACTAATGAGAGTTTCTATAAGTGAATAAGAATTTTGGTTTAAGATGATAAGCAATTAAAAATTTCTTGATTTATATATATATTAAGAAGGGTTAATATTAAGGAGATGAGATAATGTATATGTATGCTTAATGATTTTAATAAGTGAATAATTAAATGAAACCATATATATATATATATATAATAATAATAAGATATTAAATGGCAAGATGTAAATGAAATAAAATCTTACAAAGCATATATATACACGGCAAAGAAGAAAAGAGGAAAGGGGATGATGTCCCTTCAATACTTTTATAACTTGAGATTGTTTTACAAAGGAGATTAATAAATAACTAATAAAAGATAAGTTACAATGATATAAAATAGAGTACAAAGAACAAACTAAAGAGCATAAAGCTGCAGTAGGATTTAGGGAAGATTCATAGAAGACTTAGAGGTAAAAAGGTTACACATCAACCATAATAAAAGTCAAAAGGATAATATCAAAAGAAAACAAAATCTATAGTAAAGATTTGGACGGCTGCAAATTAGAGAAGATGGCAGAAACTGCCCACCTGTATTCTCTCACAAATAAGGACCTGCATAAACTAGTCAAATCAAACCAATAAAATAAAAGCAAGAGTCAAAACTGCAATAGGATTAAGTAAAGTCAATAAAGTGAAACCATCCTTCAACAAAGGATGCTGTTACTGCCATACCTTTTCTAACTACAAATAAGGGATTAGAAACCAGTGCAAGCAAAAGATACTAAATGCTAGTCTAGATAAGAGAAATAAGAAAGCTGCAGTCTATTAAACAAAAGGAAAGAAGTAATTTCTGCCATAAGTGTAAGGAAGTGTGATCATAACATAAAATAGGGAAAGATACAAAGCACCAGCTGCTGCAGAAGATAGGGTGCTGCAGAAGATAGGGTGCTGCAGAGGATAAGGTACTGCAGAAGATAAAGTGCTGCAGTGAAGGCTTTAGTCTCGGTTGAGTAAAGAGGACTGAAACCTCCAACCGTACTTCTTCCAATACCTACAACAATAGAGTAAAGTCTATTAAACCAGCTATTTCAAACTCTTAAGCATTAAGAAAGAGAACACCACTACTACAACATCTGTCTATATAAGGAGTAAGGGTTGCCCTTCTTAAACGTTTATCACCCAAAACATTTCACCTATAAGTTTCATAAAAGAGAAGTTACTGTACCAAATATCCAAGGAAGCCACAGTTCATTCAAGAAGAAGTATTTAAAGTCTAAGGTAAAGAATTTAAATTCTAGCTATGCATATAGTTCATAATTTCTAGAATATTAACTTATGAGCATGCTTAAAACTCTAAAAATGTATCCTGCTCTCCAAAGTAATTCATGAAGACAGAAAACATATATAAAAGTTACCCAAATTTCATTAAGAAACTGAAATGATTCTAAGTTCAGTATATATATACATATGTTTAAGATATCAGTTTAATAACCAAAGAGTGAACTTAGAGTCTATGTTCACAGTTTGAACAACAAACCATAAGAAATCATGTTAACAAATCCTATATATACACCTTCGTATACTGGAGATTTCAGAATATAGCATATTATAAAGGCAGATTCAGAAACTCTTAGCTTCAGAACTTAGAATATATACATATTCATATTTCAGTACAGAACCTACATAGATATTCAATGCAGAACATAGAAAACAGAATGTAGAAATTCTTCATCAGAAACTAAAGAACTGAGTGTGAATATATATTTTCTGTCAAATAAATCTCATATAAAACTAGAACACAAATTCCAGAACATAGAGCTATGTTTAAGAATTTAGACTGTAGAATATAGATATTTGCAGTTTTCAGATTATAAGACTCAATTAGGTAGTCTTACCAAAGTCCAGTTTATACATATATATTCAGATAGCAGTTAAGGGGCCAGAGTATGAACTTAGAACCATTATCAAACTATGAAAACAGAAGTAGTAACTGCAGTTTTCAAATTTTAAAACCTAGACATAGATTCAGATTACAGAAATAAGATACAATAGTGTGGTTTTTCAGAGTGCAGAAACATACCAAAGAAATAAATAAATGGCTAAGTATAGAACTTAGAAATTCAGTTCAGATTTGCAGAACATAGAACCACAATTTTTGTTCAGATTTTAGAACACCTATATGTTCTGGTTTCAGAACACACATACATATATCTATGTATTCAGATTTAGAACAACACTTATACACACCAAAACAGATACAGAAGCTATATCTAAGGGAAGTAGAACACTTAGCTTAATCGGAGGATTTTCTCAGTGAGGAAGAGAACCGTAAGACACCAATTCCAACCGAATTACCAGCAGCAATCCAACCCTCTCAAAATCAGAAAATAAAGAGAGATTAAAACATGCAGGAATGCTAAGGTGTGGAATTAAAATACAAAAGTAAATTACAGTGAAGAATAAGTCATTAGAAGAAATGAGAATTCACTGTGAAATAAAATTTAGGGCTTTTTCCAAAACTCCTAACTTAGCCAAGACCCAACAAGATTTTAAGGCACGATAATCAGTAAATCAAACCAGTGTTAAAACATTTCAGGAACTTTTACAGTAAGAACTAAAAATATGCAGTAATAGAAATCGAAAATTTGGGCTTCTTGCCAATAACAAATTTTTCCAGGAAGTAAATACAGAGATAAAGAGAAGTATATTACCTTGAATTAATGACGAATTAGAACCCAATTAGCTTCCATGAAAGAAAGTGGAACTAGGGAGGTTTCTGCCTTCCTGCAGAAAATAAAATTTGAGAGGGAAGGAATGGAGAGTGAATACAGTGAGAAAGAAGTAGGAGGAGAAAATAAATCAAAGAATAGGAAGAGAACATTACCTTGAGGAGAGATTGGAAACTCACCGAGAGGAAAGAAAGCTGCCGTGGTCGCCTTGCAGTCGGGAGAGCGAAGCTGAATTGAACGAATTACTGGTCTGTCTTGGGCAAGAGCAGACCAAGGTTGAGAAGCTTAGTGTGAGGTTATCGGTAAGAGAGGCAGAGGAAAGTTTGTGTATTGTGTCTAGGGAGAAAAGGGAACTGAGCGAGAGGGAGATGGAGAAGAAGGATCGAGAAAGAGGAGGCAATGAGTGAAGGAGAGAGTTCAGTCGAGAGGGAGATGGGAGGGAGAGTAACGTGTCTGGGAATGAGAAAGTAAGAGAGTAAAGAGATTAGGGTTAGAGATTGGGTTGTCTAGGATTGGGCTGAAATAAAACAAGTATTGGGCCAAGTTATGGGCCGAAAATAAATAAATGTGGGCTAGAAATTGTTTGGTTGCTGGGCCAAATAAATAGAGTTACTGGGCTTTTAGTTAAAGGAGAAATTAAGAGTTATGGGCCAAGAATAAATTATGGTTGGGCCGAATTAATTAAATCTTGTGGGCCGAGAATTAATTCATGGGTCGATTATTTGGGCCGAAAAATAATTATATTGAGCTCAGTTTACAATCTTAAGTTAATTAATACTTAAACTAATTAAATTAATTAGTGAAACCAATAATGGGAAAAGGGATAGTGATGTACCTATGTACATTAAGTATTAATATCTAGAGCTATTAATTTAGATAATTAAAGTCTAAGTATTAAATCAAGAAGATCTAATTTATTAGTAATTGGGATCTAAATTAAGAGAATTAATGTCTCTAATTCTATTAAGGATGGATTTAAGGAATTAAAATTTGAGGTTTGAAAGGATTTAATAATTAGAACTTAAATGAATAATTAATTATCGAGAATTAATTATCTCATTAAGTGTTAATACACTTATTGCATTTAAATGCAATTACCGGAGTAATTGAATCGATGATTCAACACTTTATAGATAATAATTGATCTGAAGTATCAATATCTCGATTAACGAATCGAAATAAGAACCCAGAATAATATATTCTTACGATTAAGTGTTTCAAATGCGCTAAGGGCATTTTGACTTATACGAGATTTTAAAGGTTCTCACGAGAAGTCTGTTTCGCATTCTGAGATCAAAGCAAGTGCAAATCGAAGTTATCCAAGTAGGCTTTTCTAACTCTATAAAATTATGTGTGCCGTATGCTATTTATGTTGATTTCGAAATGATTTCAAATTGAGAGAATGTTTCAAAGTATTGTCTTGCCGAAAATGATTTATGTTTTGTATCAATGCCTATCTAGAAGGAGTTAAAGGATCTAAATAAATGAAATCGAATTCGGGTTCCAGTGGGTAAGCATCCCCGTTCGAACTAGTGTACACAAGTGAATAACCGGGAGTCGACGAAGGTGTTGACCGGTTACAGTGGACCGTGAGTCGTCGAAGTTATCGACCAGTTCGGTGTCCGTAGAAGGTGGCCACCTTCTCGGTACCATAAGTTAAAAAGGGCAGATATGGCTTGAATACTAAAGAAATGACTGCAGTCAAATTCAGGTTTCACAAAAGGATTTAGTGAACGTAGGTTCTTTTAAAAATAAAATCCCTACGTGTCACTCTTACGGCATTGACAATTATATATGTATGTGTGCGATTTTGGCATGTGTCGACTGAGTACAATTTGTACTCAGCCCTGCATATATTTATAAATGTGCA
>JAPKLX010000771.1:6957-46013 GCA_026898415.1 Leonotis leonurus | reverse complement strand
TTAGCACCTAAGGATGTTGCAGAAGACCAGAAGAGGATGCAAGAGAGCTTGAGGAAATCTATGCTCATATCAAACGATGCAGAGGTTCATTTTGATTTATGCGTATATGTGTTTATATGATATCTATGTGAGAGTTTGATTAACTATATGCTATGTGTCTATTTTGTTTACTGCATTTAAAATGCTGGATTTCTTCGTATATATATGCGTTCATGCTGAGTTCTTGATATTCATGCCTATCTTGCTATGAATCTATTCATGTATCATGCATATGATGTTTATAATTTTCATGCTTCAGAAAGGATAAAATTGATATATTTTGGTTTAAGCATTGATAATTATACGTTATTAACTTCTAATTCTTGTCTAGGATTCAATAATATCGTGAAATCTCATCCAGAGCATCTACCCAAATAAGTTGCCACCTTCTACTTGACATGGGAAGATGAGAAGTCAGGAAATAAAGCGAGCATATTGATGCCTATAGGAGAAAAGACCATCAAGACTACATACGATGTTATGCAGATGATCTCACATGCATACCGCTTGAGAGATGAAGGACTGGATCTATTAGAGATCACCACGGTACAACTGCAAGATGCAATGGAGGAGATTATGGTCATTCCGATGACATACACAGGGAGGATGTTCTCCTGAATGTTGCTCACTCTCGAATATAAACTGTTGTTCGACTTTGTGTAGTGGATATTCATGATGCACAGTGGGTCTTATGACCAGGTCACTCCAGCAAAGATGAGGATTGTTACTGCAGTAGTTCCTAACCTACCAATGAACTGGAGTAGGATCTTGTTCGACTTATTGGCGTTGGAGGCCAGACTGGTAGTAGTAGAGAACAAGAACGATAAATGATAGATCGTTGAGGTATCTGTGAAGAGACAGTTAAGGCATTACCAAGATCAGCTTCATGATTGAAGCTTTCTTCAAAAGCCAAACCTGGAAGGAGGCAATACCCTTCAACCCACAACACTCATTGCCTAAGGAGCAGTATCAGCTCGAGATGGCACTTGGTCTATCTCAAGCTCATTTCACTTGAAACACCTGTTAGAGATGGGTATATCGAACCCAACCTAGGTTGCACCTTCTAAGGGGGAATCAAAGAGAGAAAGTAAGAAAGAAAGCAAGAAGGAAACCAAGAAAGAGAAGAGAAAACCAGCTAAGAGGGCGATTCATCTGAGACAAAAACATCATCACCGCCACCACAGCCGAAACAAAAGAAGAGAAGGTTGAAGAAACAACAACCTACCACACTAGAGTAGACACCAGATATGGAGATTTTGGAAGATGTCATGCCAGAATCGTCATATGACTCAAGGCAGGAGAAAGACTTTTCTCCAGCTAGAACAACTTCACCATCTCTCTCACCAGATCGCTTGGAGAGAATTGATGAAGACGAGGAGGAAGAGATCGATGAAGAAACTGCAAGGAGGAAGCAAGCTGAGGAGGTTATCCAGCTTATTGACAATGAAGCAGAGCACTCTGTACTTCAGGAATTTCTAGGTATTGCGCTGACACAAGAGAGCTACGAAGAAGCTCGTCGCATCAAGACTTATTTGTTGATAAAGGACAGTGAATACTATGTCTTGGATCCTCTGCTTACCATCAAGACAATTGAAGAGTTGAAGATTGAAGAGGCCATTCTTCAGAATATATTTGATGTGTCTACAATCGTGGAGAAGAGATACATATCACCAGAAGATTTTGGCCATCTCTAAGCACGAAGCCAGAATATTGAAAATTGATCTGAAGTCTTATTATAAAGATAAGATGGAGCTCTTCGAATCAGTACCGGATTCAGATGATGAGGCAACAGAGATAAGGGGAGAGTCATCTGCTCAACCAGATCAGGTTGATGAAATGAAAACACAAGGAGAAGCAATACAAGAAAAAGCAGCAACAGAACAACAAATACCAAACCAGCCCAGTACATCTGAAACAGCGCAGCAACAACCATCTACTTCTACACCAACACAGCAACCAGATTCTCAACCATCTACATCTCAATCTGCTAAACCAAAACAACCTACTGCTCAACCAGAGAAAGAAACAGAAGGGAGAGAAAAAAAGGTTGAGAAGGAAATAGAGAGCGATAAGGTGAAAGAGAAAGAGGCGGAGAGAGCACAAGACATATTAATGAACCTGTTACTGAGGGGATTGAAGAGGAGCCTATTGGCCAGGTCGTCGGTGGTGAGCATACAAACGACCTATACACACACACCAGGCGCAGCTGCAAAACTCAAAGTTCATGTTGGTTTTACGGACCTAGAGGAATTACAGCAAAATGAAGACAGACCGTATACCAATGATCAGGTAGATGATCTAATCAATCTAAGGGTTCAAGACCATCTGGCGGTCACTTGCAATGAAATACAAGAGTTCAACAACCATTAGAAGGAGTACTTTGACAACATGGAGAAAGTTTTGAAAAACAAAATCAGAGATGTTGGTAAAGACATGACCAAGATGTTGGATGATGACAGAGATGCAGCTGATCTTGCTGAAGAAAAGCTGAACTTGAGATTGGAGGGATTTGACAAGAAGTTTCAGGAGATCACAAAGTTGAGCAGAAGACAAGGATCAAAGAAGCTGTTAAACAGAGCATAGCCTCAATCTCAGCTGAGTTCACTGAAGCCACATCACATGATTTGCACAAGCAGCTTGACACATTTGAGAAGGAAAGATGCTTAGAAATATTGAAGAAGAACTTACCTGATGCACTCACTGAAATTGATTTTCCAATACAAGATGTGTTAAGCCATGACTTCAAGAAAGTTGAGGATCTGGAGAAGACCAAGAGCGACTACGACAGAACTCTAACTACGATTAACAACAAACTGACCAACAACATCAATGAAGCAAACCAGAACATTACATTCCTACTAAACTTCAAAGAAATAGCTGAAACAAAGCAAGCAGAACTGGAGAAGGAGATTCTCTCTTCGTACACACATCAACTTGGTTATTGATGATGTCGAAAAAGGGGAGGGTCGAGGAGGCAAGGAAGATCGGGGAGATAAGGATGGTAGAGGAGGAAAAGGGAAAGAGCCAGCGAAGAAGCTATCTGCCAGGAAGTAGACTACTCCACCTACCAAGCCAGATCAACAAGCTCAACCAGATCAGCAAAGGCCAGACAAAGGGAAGAAGCCTATGGTGGAAGAGAAGGACGAAGGTGACTAGATCGCTGAGTTGATGCTGCTAGGAGTTAGTTAAGAGGAAGCATGTGATCCAATTTTCCGTGCTCAATTTTACAAAGACAGAGCAATACAACTTCAGAAGGAAGAAAAGAGAGCTGAACGAGAGAAAGCATTTGTTCCACCTTTCTCTCCACCAAGAGTAGATCAATCACCACCACCCAGACCAGAGCAGCCAACGAAGAAGAAAAAGACTTTTAGAACACTGGCCAATGTGCTATTTTTGCAAAACAGAACACCTTGTGATTCTTGGATAGCTGATGAAGACCAAGTTGAATGGGAGCTTATTAAGACGGGATTTATTTTGAACAGATATTTCCTGAGAGAACCTGCATACTCACAATAGCCCGCTGATCATGATTTCAAAAAAGTATGTGGATGATTACAAAGAGAAGGAGCATGTCCAGAGAGTGAAGTCTGCAGCTGAAGCAGCAAAGATAGAGCTCAAGGCCCCAGCTAGAGAGTATATGCAATGCCCACTCATACCAGAGAGCACGATGCCTGATAAGACTGAACTACTAAAGATCACCAATCTGATTGTCAATGCTCGAGGCTACAAGATCGATAATCATGACCCAAATTATGCAAGAATAAGAGATGGAATTTATGAGAGCTTTTAGCTAACATCAGATGAAAGGAAGAAGAAGATGAAGGAGGAGGCGAAGCAGAAGAAAAAAATAGGGATTAAATGGTTTCATTAAACATCTTGTAAACCTGTTATCATGATGCCTCAATTTTGTTTGATGCTCTGGACCACATCATGTAACCTGTAATGAACTGATCTGATATATACATTTCTGACGGGTTATCTGATCACAATACCTTTTTGTCTAGAACTCATTTTAATGTTTTTATTCGTTATAAATTATAACGAGATTAACCCTTCTGGTATTTTAAACCAGATCACCTTTATTGCTATACTTAGGGATATTCTATAAAGTGTGGTTTTGACATCATCAAAAAGGGGGAAATTGTTGGGAACCCTCACAATATTTTGTTTTGATGATGTTCTTTTTAAACACACTTAGATTTATTTTATCTCTTGCTTGTTAGACCAGCCTGCTCAAAATGTAACAGAGAGATCATTTAATTCATGAGTGAACCTGATAGGGAGCAAGCCTGTCTTTTATTTTTTATAGTTGATATGTTGTAAAGAGAAGACTTAGCTATAAAAGTCTTATCTGTAGTAAAACAACCTTTTAGATCAGGTTAGCTGATGACTAATATGTAAAGAACTTAAATACGTTAAGTATTCTGTTCTATAGAAAGTCATTTGTTCTAACTAGTCCTCTGTACTTGGAAGCAGACCAGCTCACCTGATGCAAGCAGACAATTTGCTGAAGGTCACTCAACTTGGAACAAACCTGTTCCACACTCAATTGTTCTCATCATCTTAAGGAGCAAATCTGGACTAGACCACCTTACTGGTAGTGAACCTAACCTGTCATGACCAGACCAGCGTGGAGAGATGAGCCTGTCCCTTACAGATTACTTAATTGGAGATTATGTAATCTTCTGATATACAATGTGTCATCTGAAGTTCTACATAGCCATCTGATTCTCAAAAGTCATCTGAGTATACAATGCGTCACCCGATGTACTTAGAGAGAATCCCATCCTTATGCCACGTCATCAGATTTCTCAAAGAATGAAGGAGAATCAATTAGAGCTTAAAGAAGGAAAGATATCAATTAGCTATCTGTTTCCATAGTCAAGGAGATTTCGCAGATCTAGCTCTACATTGCAAGAGGATTAATTAGGGATTCAAATCATTAATTGAAAATCAACATATATATCACACCAATCAATCCAATGGTTAAAATTCCAATTCTGAGCCTATAAAAGCTGCGAACAAAATCTGGAGGATATAGAAAACAAACGAACATACACGCGATTATCAAGCTGAAACTCTGCCCATAAATATACTCAATCATTGAATCACTCAACGAGGGGATTTCTCATTCCAGATTTTTTCAAAGTCGTTCGTGAACGACATCACAAAAAACTCGATTCTAGTCTGTCTTATCGAGAAGGAGAGTTGATATCTTCGCTAGCTTAGTAGTTTTCTAAGTGGATTAACGTGGAGGTATTATAGTAGATTTATCTGCAAGTTGTAAGGGACACGACCGTATTCGTGCACAAGTTTCTTTCTAGTTCTGACTAGACGTACGGGGTTTCCCGAACCACGTAAAAACAATTGTGTTATTTACTTTACGTATTTATCTTTCAGTTGTTTTATTAACTAACCCTTCACTTGCACGCAAACTTGCATTGATTTAATCAACTCCTAATATATTCGATTAAGTGTTTGCAATGGATTTCATATAAGAGCAACAAACTAAGTTCACCATATTCCGCATACTACACAGCTTAAGACACAAGATCACTCTTGTTTTCTTTCCTGTGTAATTCATGAGAGAGAACCTGTCTGGACAGATCCAGAGTGAACCTGGTGAGTGAACTTGGTCTGTCAACCTAAGAAATCTTCTTTTGAGAAAGCTTAATCTCTCTATCTAAATAGTCAAGTAAACTGAAAATTTTGTATTTGGTGTATTACCCCCCCCCCCCCCCCCCCATACACCAAACCTTACTCTTTCGGGACCAACAGGATTTTCCTGGTCCTTTCGAACCTGTCTTTCTAAACCTGGAAAAGGGGGCAAAGACAATGCCAGTGGAAAAAAAGAAAAGATTTCAAATGAAAAGTACCTTACAAGTTGTACAAGGAGTAGCATCTGGAGTTCCCGGCGCGCTCTTTTTCTCTCTAAACTAGGCGAGAGGCTCTCTACCGTTCATACTACCCAAGGTAGAAGTCTTAAGGTCAGACAGAGACAGACTGAGACCACCAATCAATGAACTGCGGAAGGAAGTTCCTTGCTTATCATACCATTTAGCAGAGCGAGTACCTAACACGAACAGAGAACAAAGTAGAAAGACAAGAATGGCTATGAAAAGGAATGGCAGCTAAGGAGTCCTTGATGTGCGGATCCATAATGTTGGTGCTAGCCACTATGAAAAGGAATGGCTATGAAGGGATAAAAATCATATTCCCGAGATTCAAGAGATAGCACCTGCCTCCCTTGGCAGGGTCAACGAATAATGAATGTATGATCCGAATGAATACGTAGTGGGAGAAAAAAGCTAGGAGTCCTCTTCCTAAGATGATTGAGAGAGAAAGATCAGATCTTCACACGACCCCAGGGTAGCTAAACATCTCTAGGGGTAGGGCATCTAAGGGATAATTCCCCTTTCTCTTTTTTGGGGCTGACTAGAGGCAAGGACTAAGGTGAAGTAACGATCTGTGGCTGAGGAGGCTCACATGTAGCAAGAGTCTAAGAGTTAATGTGTAATATCCCGCTAATTTCTAATTATACTTTTAAGTGTTCTAACTATTAAGGGACATAGGTATGATGAAATAAGAATTTTAGGAAAAACCTAGAGCCTGTTAGGACCTACCATGTTAATTTGGCAGACCGGCAAATCTTTTTAACAGGTTTATTTGAAAAATGAACTTTTCATGCATAAGTCGAAAGTATATACATATTATACTCCTTGCGTAGAGTTTTTTCAAAAGAAAATTATTGGCACTAGGTTTACCCAAAAAGGAGTTCGTATGCAACCGCTACGAATTTTTAAAGTTTAAGCACGTCGTTAAAAAAAATAGTTTTTCCATGCATGACCGAAACTACATCAATATTATAGTCATTGTGTAGAGTATGAAGAAAGGGAGATGTTGACGTTAGGTTTGCCCGAAAAGGAAGTCGTGTGCAGAAGTTACGACGTTTTGATTAAAGCATTAATAATAATATAATATAATATAATATAATATAATATAATATAATATATTAAAAATAATAAAAAATTAAAATTTTTGCCTATGGGGAGGAGTCGTGAACTTCCTCCCCACGATTTTAGAAGCAGCATCGGCGCCCCCCCCCCTTTCCTCCTCTGCTTCTCCTCTCTCTGCTTCTCTTTTTATTTTCTTCTTCTTTCTGCCATTTTTGAGTACCGAGGTTCTACGGGTTCAAGAATTGAGAATCGATCGAAGTCAAGGTACGCCAGGTTAAGGTCAAAGGTAGCATGGAGCTTGACAAAGGCGGCTCAGCCGCCGTCGAGTCTTCGCCGCTATCGTTCCGACACCATTATCTTCATTCTTTCTCTTCTGTTCTCTTCTTCATTCATTGTCCCATTCATGACTATCGTCTATCAAACGGCTAAGGTCCCTTAAGGTTTTAAGTTTCTGACCATAAGATCCGTTACTCTGCCGGATTGAATTTTAGATTTGGATCCCGGTTAAGATCACCATGTCATGATTTATTGCAATATTTCATGTTTTTCTAAAGGAAAATATTCATGGTCAATCATTTTTCAATAAAATTTATAGAGCATGTAGAGAAAAAAATATAGGATTTTCTGAAAGAGGTTTCATTAATTTTCATCGGTCCAATTTTCATAGATCTGAAAAAGACTACGAATCTTCTCGATTAAGCTTCGAGGTAAAGTTGCATATTTTAAAAATGTTTATACATATTCCTATAGGGAATAATGTCCGGAGTATTTTTGCCTTCTTGGCCAAAATCATTTGAAAGCCCGGTTGCTGCCAAATTAATTTATTACGTGATAAAAAGAATAATATTGAGCCTAAAAATTTAGTACTACTTATCTATAGTTCTTTTTGGGTAATTAAAGCCAAAATATATTCCCTATGACTAACAGGTACCTCGCACTGAAATTTGAGCTCATAAGGATTTACAGTTTTTCCGTAATCGAGGAATATCATCAGTGAAAGGTTGGGGATATGTACGTATTTTGAGTTATTAAGCTCTTTTCTCAAAATGAAAACTGCATGGATCTCTGTTAAAATGTTTTCACGAAGGTATCGACTGTTTAATGCTCTTATCGACCGCCGAGGGTTCTTATTCGGCCTAACACGTCGATTTAAGGACTGTGATCACTTCGTCTCTACTGCGGTGGGTTGATCACCATCGGGTTTTGACTCATGCTATGTTAGGGTGTACGGTTCGCCGAGCCCTATTTGACTGAATGTTTATGATCCGTCGGTGATAAAAGGCCCGGGACATAACCTATATAAGAGTAACGTCATGCCGGGTCATGTTTAATTTATGCACAAATGTTTTGCTTACTTAGAAGTTATTTTTGTTTTAAAACCTTCTAAGGTAAGTATACTGAACATAGACTATATTTTTCGTTTTATGAAAAACCCAACTGAGTGCACTAGTACTCACCCCACGTTTTACAAAATTTTTCACAGGCTAAGGAAGTAGCATGATGTGTGTGGCTGAGGAATGGTTTTATTGGGATGACAATTGCTTCATCACGAGAATGGTTTACCGTTCTATACATAAGAATTTCCGCTGCCATGCTCACGTATGTTATAGTATTTAATAAATAATTATCATTCACGTATATGTGTGTGATTATATATATGTTTAAAGTCTAAGATCATTTTCTCATTCCACAAAGGCCTCATCGGCCATTATTAATAAAAGTTCATGTTGTCATATTGTCATTGTCCATTACATGCATACACGTGCATTGGAGAGCTTAGAAGTAGTCGGCCCCTCTTGGACGCTCAACTCCTCGGCCACTTGTGTAGTGTTCGAGCGAATGCCGACCACACTTGGTGAGCTGGGTGAGTGACTCCTTTTGGCGAGCTAGGCTCACTAACCTCCGCCTTTGATCGACGGTTCTTATTGGACGATTCGACCTCTCGAGGATTCTGGATTACCGTTCCTACGAGATGAGCTGTATTATCTCCAACCCCGTCTTTCATATTGGATGATTCGACCGCTTGGGATTCAGGATTACCGTTCCCATGTATCGAGCTGTATTATCTCCAATTCATTTCATCTTGGATGATTCGGCCGCTTGGGATTCTGGATTACCGCTCCCATGAATCGAGCTGTATTATCTCCAATTCATATCATCTTGGATGATTCGGCCGCTTGGAATTCTGGATTATCGCTCCCATGACTCGAGCTGTATTATCTCCATATTGCATATGATTCATTTTAGATTCATTATTATAGACATTGTCTTTGCATTGGTTAGCTGTTTGGGTTGTAAAATGACATAGTCAAAGTTATAGAGGAGATGCTGTCTGATTTTCAAGGACAACTCTCACTTATATAATGCACACGAACACAATGCCCCCTTTCTTCCCCGCTTCTTTTATCCCCGCCCAGTCATGCCCTTGGCACGTGTGCCGTCCCTCGGGATTTGGAGCGTGACAGAGTGGTATTAGAGCGATCGATGCTCTGGTGCGTTCATGTTAAGTCTCACATGTTTAGGAATTGCATTGCATTTTTAAAACTAAAGATAGGTATCCTAATAACACCCTCAGCTCGCCGTCAAGCTGCCTCTCATCAAAGAAAAGAAAGGTACATTTGTTTTGTTTAAACTCTTATTTGGAAAGGAAAAAGTTTTTGGAAAAAGGTTTATCTATAAATGTTTCTATGTGAAAGTTGTCATTTAAGACGTGCTCTTATATGACGTTCATGAAAAGGAAGAATGTTCAATCAAATTAGGATTTATATGCCTATTTGATTCAAGGAATGGAATGTTATGAAAATGATCATGTTAAATCATCTAGGGCATATGTACCTATTTCATCTATGAAAATCATGGAAAAGGAAATGATATGTTTATTCATTTAGGACGTATATACCTAATTGAATCATGATGATATATACCATGGGAAAGGAAATGATATGTTTATTCACTTAGGACATGTGTGCCTATTTGAATCATGATATGACATGTATAAAGTTTGACATGAGTTGTCAAGTATAAGGGCTATATGAATGGTTACATTTGGTTTAACCTATGTGACATTGTGATTGATTGATTAAGGGATGGATTGTTATGTAAACAACTTGTTTGCAACTAACATAATGTTCAAAGTAAATTCATACTTGCTTGAATTTTCATGACATGGTACGATCACGAGAACGAAATGAAAAAAAATCATGCATAGGACGAGCATCTAGAAAGTGATTACCTGGATGGCTCGCCGACCATGGAATGGATGAGATGATTCTCATTTATTTTAAAATGATGAATATTGACATATAGGTTATCATGATTATGTACATTGCTAACCTCATTACTACTGATGAAATCTATTTAAATAGAATGCCTCCTAAAACGAGAAATCAAGGTAACCACGAGGAAGAGAGACCCCGTGACCCGCCCTTAGTGGTTAGGCGTGCCGAAGATAGTTTTCGTAAACAAAATCCACCTCAATTTGATGGCATGGGCACTCCTGAGGATGCTGAGAAATGGATCCGTGCAACTGAACGTATTTTTGAATACATCAGTTGTGAGGATAACGAGAAACTGAATTATGCAATATTTCAACTGACGGAAGAGGCAGACTTCTGGTGGGAGTCTGTAAGGAGAACTATGACAGCACCACAATGGAAAGCCTACACATGGGAGGACTTCAAGGTGGAATTGATGGAAAAATATGTGCCAAGCTGCTATCGGCAAAAGAAACAAAATGAATTTTGGAATTTCAAACAATGGAAAAAGACGGTCACTGAATATGATCGTGTATTCAATCAATTGTCCCGCTATGTACCCCATCTAGTTGAAACTGATGCAGCCAGGGCAGACAAATTCAGAAGGGGACTTCGACCAGAGATTGGAATTTCGCTTGTCAGTCAAGGTATGCTAACATATGCTCAATCTCTGAGCAGAGCACTGAACATTGAATCAATGTTACCACAAGAAAGAGTGCAATCGCCTGCTCAAAATCAAGATGGAGGAAAAGGAAAATGAAAATGGGATAACCAAAATCAAGGAAATCAGGGAAGGGAGAAGCCACAACAGCCACAACTGCAACAACGACATCCACAACAAGGGTACAATAATAACAAACCCGTTTGTGCTACTTGTGGTAAAAGCCACCAAGGTGAATGTCGCCAATGTAGCAATGAGTGTTTTCGTTGCAAAAAGCCTGGGCAAAATGAGAGCCAGATCGTATGCTATAGTATCAGAGCATTCATTTTCGTTTTACTAAGAAAGTGATACAAGTTGTGCAAGGAAAACTCATCCACTAAAATCAGCCTGGGCTCTCATTAAAAGTAATCCCTTAAAGTGAATACCAGATGAACCAGAGTAATCCCTTAAAGTGAAGCATGGGCTCTCATTGCTACCTATACCAAAGACAGCAGAGGACGAGGTGTTTCGGTGGATGTTAGGAGGAATCTGAGGCACTACACCAAAATCAGCCTCATGGTGGAGAGATTCTTTAAACAGCAGGTCTGGGAGAATGCTGTGGAATTTAACACAAGCCTGACTATACCGAAAGACCAGCACCAGATTGAGATGTCCTTAGGACTCACTCCAGCACTTTTCAACAAAATCACTGATGAAGTGCATCACGCAGCACTTCTGGAGATGGGGAGCTCTAATCCTACATGGATTCCACCTACCAAAGGTGTCGAGAAACAAAAGGTAAAGATAACCTAGGAAAAAGTGCTGAAAAAGAAGGCAGCACGCAGACCAACTGTTAAACGGGGAAGTTCTGTTGATACAGAAACCTCTGCTTCTCAGCCTAAGCAGAAGAGGAGAAGATTGAGGAAGATTCAAGAGTCCCCACCACCAGAAGCAGCAACAGAACACCCTCTACCAGAACCAGAACAACCAGAACAAGTTAGGACAGAACACGGTGATGAGGCAACGCAAGCTGAGATAGCACCTCCAGAAGCTCCACAGACAGAACCATTCTTCGTTGAACTAGAAACAAGTTACAACCCACATCAAGAGAAAGACCTTTCTCCAGCCAGAGCACCCACACCCTCACCAAAAAGAATGCAGAGAATTAAGTGAGGGTGAAGAGGAGGCTGAATCTACTGATGAGGAGGAAGAGAAGAAACGCCAAGCAGAGGGCGTTATTAATCTATTGGAGAGTGAAGCAGATCACTCTGTGTTCCAAGAGTTTCCAGGTATTCACCTTCTACCAGAGAGTCTGGGAGCAGCCGAGCGCGTTAAATTTTACCTGCTGGTCAAGGACAGCGAGTATTACATATTTGATGCGCTGCTCCAGACCAGAACGATTGAAGAATTGAAGAAGGAAGAAGCCACCTTACTCAGTCTACTTCAAGCCAGCACATTCAGCGAAGTACGGACAGAATACCCACAACTCATTCTTGCGCTCATGAAGCATGAGGCAAGCCTTCTGAAGATTGACTTGAGATCATTTTATTCGGATAAAATGGATTTCTTCTCAAGTGTACCAGATGAAGCCACACATATCAAGATGTCCAGATGGAGGCACCTGTACAACCAGATCAACAACCTCCACCAGATCAACTTCAACCAGAACGTGTTGGACCAGATCAACTTCAACCAGATCGTGGTGAACCAGATCAACTTCAACCAGAACGTGTTGGACCAGATCAACTTCAACTAGAACGTGTTGGACCAGATCAACTTCAACCAAATCGTGGTGAACCAGATCAACTTCAACCAGAACGTGTTGGACCAGATCAACTTCAACCAGAACGTGTTGGACCAGACCAACTTCAACCAGATCGTTTTGGACCACATCATTTTCAACCAAATCAAGTTGGACCAGATCGTGCTCAACCAGATCGTGGTGAACCAGATCAACTTCATCCAGATCGAGTTAGACCAGATTATCATCAACCAGATCAACTTCGACCAGATCAACTACAACCAGATCGACATTTAAGAGTGGAAACCAGATGATACCAAACTAAATGTTGGTGAATCTAAAAAATGCCTGAGCTACGTCATTCATACTACAGAAGGAAGAGAATCAATCAAGACAAGAAAAAGGAAAGTAGTATCTGTGAAACGATCTGCTTGCCATATTTAGAAGATTCTATCAACCTTGTAGAAGGCAAGAGGAGACAAATTAGGGATTCACTATCATTGATTGGTGAAATCACATTAACTTCAAATCAATCAAGCTCAACGATTAGAATTTCAAATTCTACACCTATAAAAGCTTGGAACAATGGCTGACAAAATATAGATATACATATAAGAAGATCATCTTCCATCTACAAGTTTTACTCTGCCCAGAAATCATCTCAACCAACGAAGTACTTACTGAGAGAAGATTTCAACTCACCAGATCGTATTCCGAACCGTTTATGATCGTAATCACACCTCGATTCAAGTCTGTCTTATCGAGAAAGATAGAAGGAGATCTTTGCTAGCTAGTAGTTTTCTAGTGGATTAACGTGAAGAGATCCAGTTAGAAAACTAGTAGTTTTCTGTAAGTTGTAAAGGGACACGACCCTTATTCGTGCATAAGTTTTGACCAGGTTGTGTCTGAAACTTGTGGCTCGTTCTCAGCGAGTATAAACAAGAAGAGTATCCTAGTAGTGGATATCTAATCTAGTTTGGATTAGACCGTGGACGTAGGGGATTTCCTGAACCACGTAAAAATAACTGTGCCATTTACTTTCTGTATTTTTTTCACTAACAGTCATACTCATTCAAAACTGCATTCTTAATCAATCTGCTAAAGATTTGGTTAAGTTTTCGAAAAGGTTTTCTAAACAAAGAGCACCGACTAAGTCCACCATTATTCCGCACACAACGCTTTGCTAGAAAAGAAGATCACTCTTGATCTCAGCTTAGTGTTATTCACTCTAGAGATTCTGCCTGGACAGAACGAGATCGATCTGATAATTGATCTGTGATCTGGTCTGTCACTTATAGCGATCTGCTTTACAGAAAGCTTAAATCTCTCTAACTAAATTAGTCAAGTAACCCGAAAAGCTTTCATTTGGTGTATTCCCCCCCCCCCCCCCATACACTGCTCTTTCGGGACCAACACACACAAAGCTAATTTTGACAAAGCAAGGCCCTCTTCTATTTGGAAGAAAGCAAAAAAAAAGGGTACCCAAACTACCAACTCACTTCAACAAACCAAGGAGAAAGTAACAACCTTCAAGAACAATAGGCGATTACTGGGATTATTCCTTCCTCCGATGCTTCTGCCTTGGGTGCTTCAACCTCTTATTTTAACGAAGAATGAACTCACCTTTTTCTAGTAATAGAGGAAGCCCCTTTTGGCCCCAACTTATAGGAACAAATTCTCACATGGCGTATCTCCTCTTTCCAAAAAACAGGAGAACAAGAGCTAAACATCCAGGGTCAAAACAACCAAAACTACGAAGAAAACAATGCCTTACAGGAGAAGTTTTACGAAACGGGATCCAATCTGTCAACAAGAGCAAATGAACGAAATTACGTCCTTGCATTCAGGAAGGGAGACTGAACGAGTTACCCATCTTTCAAACAAATCCACTAAAAAAAGGCCTAAGGCTTGACAGCGACTTCTCATGCTTCTAACTCCTAAACAAAACATCATGAAAGATAGAAATATCACACTTGAGCAAGACTAAAGCCAGAAGAGTCCGAGGAGCGAAGCCAACATCCTTGCTTTCAGTCCTGACATTCCGCTTTAGCCGAACAACAGGCGTAGCAAATGAAATATAAATTTTAAGCAAAAATAGATGCTTTCAAGACTCTGTCCTTCCTTGAAACAATTTCAACAAAAGCATCGTATAAAAGTAGAAGACGAAATTACCTAAGGATTTAGCAAAAAATTACAAATTTATCCTGAAGTCTTAGAAAGATTGGGTTCATGGTCCGTGTTTTCTTGTCTTCATTTCCTCCCCGTCTCACTTGGGAATCTTCCTATTATATTCTTATTGCCTCGCAGCATTGGCTGAAGACTTTGGATTGATCCCTTAGATGGTTTTGACATCTTGCAATGTTTTTTGAGACAAAGCACCTCGTTCCATTCCCTGTGTACCTTCCATCCGAGAACCTTGGTCCCACTTTGAAGTTTGTAACTGGTTGCGATACTGGAGCTTCATGATTGACAAACCAACTCAATCTTGTCCAACTGCAGGTACTCGTACCTCTTTTCCTTTGACTTTACCTTTAAATACATTGATGGTACGTCGATGGGACCGCTTGGTTTTTATTTTATGAATCTATGGTTCTGCCCAGAAGATCGTGATATGATATGTCGTCGGTGCAAAAACAACCTGGAACTCTATCGGACTCTTGAAAGGTCCAATGTTCTTGACTCTCACCATCCCATTCCAACAAAAATCTATTTGACAATTCTAACTAAAATCATATACCTCGATAGGTGCTCCTCCAATATGTTCTTTGGATTCACCTAGTGCTTCTATAGTGGAGTCAGGATCAACCATCACTCTCTTCATGGCCACCAAATTCATCTTTTCTTTAACATACAATGAACGGTTATGGAAGGGGCGCCAACATGTCATCATATAATCGGTGAAAATAACAGAGTCCATCTTCTCGCGAGTCACTCTCCGAATTCCTTCAGCCATAAAAGACTGTGAAGAATTGAGGATCATGATTCTCGCTAAGGCTTTCACAGCATCAGCCCTAACGGATTTGGTGAAGCATACTTTTTAGAAAAACGCCAAGAGTTTTTTATTCTTCTTCAACCTTTCTTCCAAGAATACAGAGTTAGGACATGAGGGAACAAAGGAGCTGAAAGCGAAGTGTCCCATGAGCACCGGCTGCTTAAGCATTCCTTAAGCTAAGCTAAATCAATCAATAGGTACGCCCTTTGCATTCAGGAATGATTCCCCAGCTTCGCTCCACGATCTAGGCACGAAGATGACTATCTAAAGGAGTTACCAAGGAAAGACATCCATTCTTACATTTGGTATGAGTTAGCCCACTTTATAACCATGGTTAACAACTTCTTGTATGTTATGTATGCCTTTAAACTATGTTTGACTAACAAGAGCGAGGGTACGAAGTAGATACTGATCGAAGAGCAACAAAGAGAAAGATGCGGGCAGATCAGATTCCTAGATGGGATTTACACATTCTCCTCAGTAGGGACAACTTTGAAACCAGATCATGTAATAACCATAGTAGGCATACACCGAAGTTAATGGTTGATGCGACTCCCATTCCCACAGTAATACCAATTAATGTTACTGAGTTAACCAATCTAAACAACAACTGGAGCAATTCATAGCTCGGGAGGGCGATCATTCACCAAGAGAACAAGGACGATAAATACACCAATCCCCTCGGGCACTTATATCCTTGACTCTTTCACTTAGCAAAGAGAGGAGAATACACCCCACCTTCTTCCGCTTCTAAATATTATATTCCCAAAAGATCTCCCTTGAATCGCATTAGTGTGGATATCCCACTCTTCCCAAACAATTCCAGACATATTACAAGGCTTATCCTTTCCATCCTACTAGCCGTTAGGCGTTACTTTGCTTTAGGACCTATATTGGGGCATACCACACATCCTCATGAGGCTCTTTTCGATTAGCATCGGTATTCCCTCTGCAAAGTCAACCCAACAACCGAGCAGAAAGCATCCCTTGCCCTTTTCTTGATCTTCCTTGCATGAATACACCATACGAGTGAAACGGCGGATGTTGCATTCCATTGAGTAGAGAGGGAAGATATGGAACACGAATCCAATCATGATTGAACTTCAAGAAAACATTGATTTCTCGATCAAACTTTGTTAAAATTTGGGTTATTTTCTTACTGAATTCCGTCTATACTTTAATACAATGCTTCTTGTCACCAAAAGAAGAGAAACCCTACTACTTTGTAGCTTGATTCCACTTGTCAGCTTAGCTTCCTCAAGTGTATTTGTCTTGGCAAGGTCGAAGAGGGGATACCTTGTGTGAAGTTGGGGTACCAATTGCATGGTTTGATTTAGGTCAATTAACGCATGCATGTGGAAACCATGCCTCAAGCTTCAGTATTCACTTGATCACGGCAAGGTCGGCTTGTGCTCTTAGTGAACGTGAGGAAGGCGTTGGTGATGAAATAGAAAAGCCTCGGGTGTTCAAGATGTTAGTTGACCGGTTAGCCGCAGGGAGAGAGATACACCGACTTCCCGATGTTCCCATAGCAGTAGGGCGATTAGCAGCCTTTGTGTTAACATACCTCTGTTACACCGGTTGGAGATCACCTGAGAAATGCTTGAGAAAACATGATTGAAGAACCAAGCAACATCAGGAAACAAGACAATGTAACGTATGACAATAGGACTTACCATGAATGAATACCGTACACTAACACACTTTATTAACACATACCACTAACACAACATATAACATAGAAGAGAGGGAAGGAGATCACATATTGGTTTATGAAAGGAAAGATAAAAATGAACTTTATAAGTTATATAAAATGAAAAAGTATCAATTTCAATGTCCGTCTATGAATGGAAATCCCATTATCAACTTTCACAGCTATATCAGATGAAATATTGCATTCAAGCGGTTGTGCTAAACTAATATGTGTATCGCCAGGAATGGACTCAGTAAAAGGAGGAGGGCTTCACGTGCATGATTTCTTTCCTCAACAAACCAAATGTACCTACGGGTGCTAATGGTATTAATGGTTTGAGCTAAGGGCAATTGTTGGGAACCCCACAAATTATTTTAAGTTTTGATGATATTCTCTCGAAAACACACTTAGGATTATTCATGTTCTGTATTACTTCTATCTGGTCTATATGCGACAGGTACCCTAATATTCAGAACGACCAGAAAGTTGAAGCATATCAACGCAGACAGAAAGTTGATCGAGTAAAGTCTCAACCAGAAAGTTGAAGCATATCAACGCAGACAGAAAGTTGAACCAGAGAGTCTCAACCAGAAAGTTGAAGCATATCAACGCAGACAGAAAGTTGAACCAGAGAGTTTCAACCAGAAAGTTGAAGCATATCAACGCAGACATAAAGTTGAACCAGAGAGTCTCAACCAGAAAGTTGAAGCATATCAACTCAGACAGAAAAATTAAACTAGAAACTCTCAACCAGAAAGTTCAACCAGATCAACTGTCAAAATGCTGAAACCAGATAAAGCGTCTATGAATCCCAAAGTCTAAACTAAGCTTTCCGTGCCACAGAAGGAAGAGAATCAATCAATACAAGAAAAAGGAAAGAAGTATCTGTCAAACGATCTGCTTACCATACTTGGAAGATTCTGTCAACTTCATTAGAAGGCAGGAGGAGATTATTTGGGGATTCACTATCCTTGATTGATGAAATCGTATTTACTTCAAATCAATCAAGCACAACGGTTAGAATTTCAAAATTCTACACCTATAAAAGCTCGGAACAAAGATTGGCAAAAATATGCATAAGATCATCTATCACCAAAAGCTACTCTGCCCAAAAATCATCTCAAACATCAAAGCACTCATTGAGAGAAGATTTCAACCAGTTCGTGTTCCGAAGCGAAGCGTTCGTAATCGTAATCACACCTCGATTCAAGTCTATCTTATCGAGAGAGAAATAAGGAGATCTTTGCTAGCTAGTAGTTTTCTAGTGGATTAACGTGAAGAGATCCTGTTTACAGTAGTTTTTCTGTAAGTTGTAAAGAGGGACACGACCCTTATTCGTGCATAAGTTTTCAATCAGGTTGTGTTTGAAAACTTGTGGCTCGTTCTCAGCGAGTATAAATAAGAAGAGTATCCTAGTAGTGGACAACTAATCCAGTTTGGATTAGACCATGGACGTAGGGGGTTTCCCGAACCACGTAAAATAACTGCGTTATTTACTTTCTGCATTTATATTCCAGTTGTTTTATTCACTATCTGTCATACTCATTCAAACTGCATTCTTAATCAATCTCCTAAATATTCGATTAAGTTTTCAAAAGGTTTTCTAAACAAAGAGCACCGACTAAGTCCACCATTATTCCGCACACAATACACTGTTGGAGAATAAGATTACTCTTACTCTCTGCTTTGTGTTACTCACGTGAGAGATTCTGCTTGGACAGAACAAGAGCGATTAGATAGTCGATCTGGTCTGACACCTTGAGCAATCTGTCATACAGAAAGCTTAAATCTCTCTTATTAAATTAGGCAAGTAAACTGAAAAGTTTGTATTTGGTGTATTCCCCTCCCCCCCCCCCCATACACAAAACCTTGCTCTTTTGGGACCAACAAGTGGTATCAGAGCAGTGGTTCATAAGACCATTGTTTTGTTTCACAAGGTTAATACCTACGTGGTCAACTTGAATAGATCTAGAAAATATTTTTCATCATCTGCATCCTATCTGTTATTATGGAGTCATCTGTTATCAGGGCATGCGAAGAATTCTCCATTCAAGGTTACAGAGAGTTGAGTTTCAGAATCAAGATGTGCCTCAAAGCTCATCACTGCCTAATGTGGAAGGTAATTGAAGAAGGGCCATTAGCCATTACAGAAGAAACAACTCGTATCACTAAAACAGGAGTGGTCAAAGAAGTTGTACTAAAAGATCCCAGAAAGTACACCTCTGAAGAAAGAAGAGAAGCAAATCTTGATGACTTTGCCAAAGGAGTTATTTCTAGTACTGTAAAAGGAGTCCATCTAGCTAAGATCCAAGATCTTGATACAGCCAAATAAATGTGGGAAGCCTTGAGAGATCTCAGTCTAGGTTCGAAAGCAATGATTGAGAACAAGCTATCCCTAGCATGTAACAAGTTTGATGAATTCAAGATGAAACCTGAAGAAACCATCGAGCAGATGAAGAATAGGTTCATTGAAGTATTACTTGAAGTTTCTGCCTTCAATAAAAACAAATACACACAGAGAGAGAAGAATCTAAAGATTCTTAGAGCACTACTACCAAGCTGGGAGATTTATTCAGCAATGCAACCACTATGTGCTGACTTTAACGATCTGTCCGTAGAAGCTCTATTTGATCATCTAGCTGTTCATGAATGTGACATCAGAAGAATTCATGGACCAGATCATTCCTCCAACAAGAAGAACGAGAACAACTTAAAGAAGGAGAAAGAGACTGCCTTCAAAGCGAAGTGCAAAATAGAAGAGTCAGAACCATCTGCCGCACCAGAAGAAGGAGGATATGACAAACTACTCAAGGAATTCTCAATGATTGCCAAGAGAATGGACAAGATGGAAATCAGATCGAAAAAATATCGAAGGTTCTACAAAGACAACAAAAGTAGATACCAGAAGAACAAAGAAGCAGAACGATCTGATGACAAAACAGAAAGTAGAGGTAATGGTAAGATCACTAACCCTAAAGACTATACTTGTTATGGCTGTGGGAGAACAGGTCACTTCAAAACAGATTGCCCTGACTTATCTAAAAGCCAAAGAGAAGAACTACGAGCTAAGAGAGATCGAAAACTCAGAGCTCAACGTAAAGCTATGATAGCAGAAGAAGACTCTACCAGCTCCAGTCATCTAACAGATAGTTCATCAGAAGATGATGAAGCATTTTACGCAGGAGAAACAGATGAAGATTGGGATGAGTGCTACATGGGTCTAGACAATGGACTCGACCAGAATGAGGTAAACTCACATGTATCTCTATCTTCAAATAAATCTGCCTATGATTCAGGAAATGAAGATGAACCAGAAGTAACATGAGATGAAATCAATGAGATGTTCAAAAGCTACACCAGCATCAAGAAGTTATTTTCTGAAGTCATAAAGGAAAATGACAAGCTGAATGACACTGTAAAATTCTTAAGTGAAGCAAACACCAAGTTTTCTGCACAAATAAATGGTCTTGGAGAGCAGATCAAGACAAAAGATGCAGAGATATATTCACTCAACTCCAAGGTGAAAGATGTAATTCACAGTAAGGATGTAGTGGAAGAAAAGTTAAAGAAAAACATGGAGAACATGAGCAAAATCAACAAGAGTCAAGAACGAGCTGAAATGATTATAGATATGCAACAGAAAGGGAGAGCTGGTTTAGGTTACAATGGAAGTTCCAGCAAGACTCAGTTTGTCCCTGAAAGGAAGAATATACCAGATCAAATTAAAGATCTCAAGAACAAGAGAGATCAACCCCAGAAGTTGATGATGAAGGAGACAGGAAACAACAGATATCATCAGAAAGAAGGTCAATCTGCTCAATATAAGAAAACAGATAAAAACAGGGAGCAGAAGACACCTCTTAAGATATCCTCAAACAAAAAGAAGAAGATAGATTGGGACAACATTGAGAGAAACCATCCCTATATCTACAAAGCCATATCCAGAACAGATGATACTGGAAGGAAGATTACATGCTATATATGTGTTCCTGATACTAGATTTATCTGGATCCCCAAGGGAATCTTTGCTACTAACCAAGCACCCACTTGTTGAAAGGGTAGCTAAAGTTTATTAATTGCAGGATCGAAGAACTGCAAGAAGAAGCAAAGTAGCAGAGGGAACAGTATGGATAATTGATAGTGGATGTTCAAAACACATGACATGTGATAAGAACGCTCTATCAAATTATGTGGAACGAGAAGGACCACAGGTAACCTTTGGATGTAATTCAAAAGGCTACACCAGAGGCTATGGTAATATAACCATTGGCAAGACCACTATCTCAAATGTTTCGTATGTCGAGGGTCTTAGTCATAACCTATTCTCAGTAAGTCAATTATCTCTTATCCGTGTACTTAGTAAAAGAAAAGGCTACTTAATCGTTGACCAAAGACTAATGCAATCACTAGCGTGAAAGCTGCCCGAAAGTCCCTCTCTGCCTTGTCACGAAAGCCAGTCTCCGACTCTACCGTAGAGGAATATTTCCAATCTAATAGAGGAAGCCGATTTATTTATATACTTTCTGGTGGCCCTAGTGTCTGCTGGTTGATTTTAGATTTATCGCTTTTGCAAAGGTCTTTCACTCATGTCTACTTCTAATGCGCACGAACCAGAGCTATCTCCCAGGAACCCCTTCCCCTAGTCAAGAGGTACTGACCACTGGTTCTCGCATGCCCCAATTAATGATAGCCTCGGGTAGACTGCAGATCTTAGGTGAGACCCAGAGAGCAGCAAACTAAACATCAAATCAATCGAAATAAAACTTCTACATCTGAGAAAAATGTGTGACTAACTCATAAATGCCCTTCTTGTACGCTAACGCTCTAGGATTGGATTGGAAAAAATGGTAAGCAAGTACGGACACGAACTAACAAGTTGAATCATATGTGGTCGCTCATGTCAGTTATTCATATATCAGTGCGAATTATAAAAATAATAACTATTGGCTTTAGCCACACACCAATGTGAGAATTCCATCTCGTGTCTAATCATACCAACTCAACTAACAATACAGGAGCAGCCTAACCTTGGCAAAGGGGGCGCTTAGGTGGGAATCATTTGAAAAGACTACATCTTGCGGTGAGACAAAGGGGAATCATCAATTTATTCGTTCCAACCTACGTTAAATACTAAAGTGATTTCCCTAGCTAATAAGACTTTTTTCTTGGTACTTCCTTCTCTTCTATTTTAAATAGTTGTCTTCAAATGGATTTGGAAGATCAAATAGAGGTCTCATCGGTCTATCGACCGGTATAAAGCTAACTAACCCGAGCGAACCCGTGATTCCTCTTAGTAATAGAGGTTTCTTGAGCTGCTCCTGATGTCGGGATTTGATCTCATCCAGAAAAAAAGACAAAAAAATAGGTTTTGAGCTCTATATTCCTCTTCTTCTTGTTGAAGAGGCATTAGGCCAATTGGGACTCTCTAATTAGCAATCCCCTTTTATCAGAACCCATGTGTAGCTCTTGAGCCTTCTTTGAAAAGTGTGACTATGCAATGTTAATTGGCATACTTCAAGGTGTTCTTTGCAGATTATTTTATCAAAGAATAAAAGGCAGAACACCCAGTATCCTCGGA
Source organism: Leonotis leonurus (assembly GCA_026898415.1). Lineage (NCBI taxonomy): Eukaryota > Viridiplantae > Streptophyta > Magnoliopsida > Lamiales > Lamiaceae > Leonotis > Leonotis leonurus. Next base: position 23,120 of record JAPKLX010000771.1, on the reverse strand, counting down.
AAGCAATAAACAATTTTTTTAGCCTCACGAAGAAACCACGGCCCAAAGAGCTTAGTCGGCACAAGAGGATCCCCAGCCCCTGGAAAACTAAAGGGAAGAAGAGAACTGACCTTTTGGTTTGGTTTGATACACTTGAGTGATCGCTCGCTTGTTTGATACCATGAAAAACTCCTCTTTTTCAAGAAAGGCACATTTCACGGTTAGGAAAGCACACTAGCAATCTGGTAAACCAAAATCCAAATGTTTCTAATTGTACTGTATCTTTGTCTTGTTTTTAGGTACTCACATCATTGTAGTGATTCACTGAAAGATCTTTTTTTTTGTTCTTAAGTTAATTGGGCTCTTAATAGAGTGTGGTGAACTGGGCCTCTTTGATACGATAGGCCAACCCCTAAGAGATATAGTTGACCCTTACCTTACAGTAGTCAATAACCTTGCTATGCTAACTCGAGATATCCCACAAAATTCCTGATCTTTCTCCTGATCCCGCTCCCTTGTGTTTGAGGGAGTTGGTGCGGATAGTTTTTTCTAATTCATATTAAGCCGCGGTTAAGTCAGTGAGAAGCTAGTGATCGGTAAGTCAATATGGCTCTTTAGAGTTTGATTTCCTTGAAAACCGTTCGGACAAGTCAATTTAACTCATATTATGCTGGTGAAGCCCCCTTTTCATTACCACTGGAAGATCAAGTCTAGATCAACCTGGTTTGGAAATCCTTAGAAGACGGAGGGCTCAGTACTTGATCGATGGTTATTACGGCTGCTAAAAGCGTAAAAGCGGATTAGCCTCGCAGAGCGAAAAATGAAGAAAGTTGCGTTTAGACCGTCCTATGTCTATGTCAAATAATTGGCTGTTGTGCTATTCTTCTATATCCAATCTCGGAAAAATCCGCCTGAAAGATAGAACCCGCCTTTAAGGGAGCTCTAAAGTTCCTTATTGACTCTTCCTTCGTTGCAGAGGTTAGGAGAGAGAGTGACAGTACAAACAAGAGTAGAACGAGGTAGGAGATAAAAAGATGGACTCTTATTGACTCTTTCTTCGTTGCAGAGGTTAGGAGAGAGAGTGACAGTACAAACAAGGGTAGAACGAGGTAGGAGATAAAAAGATCATTTATACGGCCGTTTATTAAAGTCGATATAAATTGCCATTCCTCTTGTCCTATCATATTTCAAGTCGAGTCATAAAATGAATCCATAGGAATCTGCTAAGGGCCTGATTTTCTTCTTAGCTTCAAATATCCAGGATGTTCGGTATCCACTTGAAAGTTCTCTTTCTTCGGCTTATGGCTTAGACAGTTTTTTTTTCGCTCTCCTACAGGTTCGTAGTTGTTTTATTTTGCTGTACACCAGGTTCTTCCGGATCATTGTTATCGATGTGGGTTGCTCATAGTTTCTTACAACATCCATTTTTATTGTTTGTATAAGATTTATATATAGATTTAGGTATATACCATGATGTGAAGTAGATTCTGATAGTGCTATAACAAAGATAATTGTTGCAAAATATGTAGCCATATATTTGATTCTTATAGATTTTGCTTTATCTATACCGAGGGGATCGAAACGAGGCTCTGGATCAGGAAATAAGATCTTAGATTCCATATTGAGCGGTGAACCACATTCACACGGTAGGGGTATATCTAGACCAGGATGTAATGAACATATTTTATTAACATAAGTATCCTTTAATTTTAATACATAAGAGAAATATTTTAGGTGTGGGGATATAAGATCTAAATGATTAAATAGCAATGGTTGAGGAACCGTTATACTCCATATATAGATTCCTAATAACATAATAATAAAGAGATTTAATAACATAATAATAATGATACAATCTTATATCATATATATACGAATGATTAAGAGCATCTTGTAAGAGAAAAGATTTAATACGCGATGTTTCATGGGTGATATCTGCAAGTCCTAGCTTTATATCAAGTATACGTATCAAAGGTTTGGATATATTAATCGAATTATCATTTATAAATAGATTCAAATTCCTATTAGGATATACACGACACCAACGTTTATAAGAATATAATAATTTATGATTAGGATAGTTGTTTTCATATCTTATGAGTGTATTATTAACATGAAGATCTAATAAACTCATTTTGATAGAATTTAGTCTCTTCATTTCTGCGGTAAAGAAGTGAGCAAAGGCAATAGCACGAGAATGGAGATTTGGAGCATTTGATATCATTTTCACGCAACAATAAGAACTACTAAATGTCATAGTCAAAAGCTTATTACTAGTTAACATTATAAATAGTTGAAAGATATTACTAATCATATAATAAAATAGAATATGAATAGTAATATCTATGATACTTATAAAAATATTATTTCAAAGAAGAGCAAGAAGAAAATCAGTAAAATGATAAATATTTCAGGTTTACAAAGAATGATTGAAATAATCAAATTTAGAAGATAAAAAGGTGATACCTCTCATATTATTCATGATTTCATATGTAGTTTTATATATATAAATCCTCACACATTTCCATTATGTACTTTCTATGGGAGCCGTTTTTGCTTTATTTGCAGGATTTCCACTATTGGGTAGGTAAAATCTTTGGTCGGACATACCTTGAAACTTTTGGTCAAATCCATTTTTTGATCACTTTTTTCGGGATTAATCTGACCTTTCCTATGCATTTCTTAGGACTTTCGGGTATGTCACGTCGCATTCCAGATTATGCATATGCTTACGCTGGATGGAATGCCCTTAGCAGTTTTGGCCCTTATATATCCGTAGTTGGGATTTGTCGTTTCTTCGTGGTCGTAACAATCACTTCAAGCAGTGGAAAGAACAAAAGATGCGCTCCGAGTCCTTGGGTTGTTGAACAGAATCCAAGCACATCGGAATGGATGGTACAAAGTCCTCCAACTTTTCATACTTCTGGAGAACTTCCAACTATCAAAGAGATGAAAAGCTATGTGAAGTAAAAGAAGAAAAGGTCGCCGATTGCTACTAAGAACCGAATAAAACTTTATAAAATCAAAACACCCATCATGCTAAAAATTCCTTTATCACTGAGCGATCATTAAGGGGGCTTCTTCCTATACATATGAATTCCATTAGACCCAGAAATGATACCTTGGAAAAATCGGTTGGGTCTTCCAATATCAATAGGTGGATTGTTTCGCCCCTGTATCTTCCAAAAGGAAAAAAGATCTCTAAGAGTTGTTTCCAGAATCCGAAAGAAAAGTACTAGGGTTCTGCCAATAACTAAAAAGTGTAGCATGCCTGAAATCTAACTGGGGATCGCGGTGGTGCAGGAACTGGATCGAAAAAGAGGGATTCTAGTTGTAAGATACCTAATGAAACCGTCATTGGAATTGAGATCTTATTCAAAGAGAAAGATATCAAATATCTGGAGTTTATTTTTGTATATTATATGGATGATCCGATCTGCAAGGACTGTGATTGGGAATTATTTGATCGTGTTTCTTTGAGGAAGAGGCGAAATAGAATCAACTTGAATTCAGGACCGCTATTCGAAATCATAGTGAAACACTGGATTTCTTATATCATGTCTTCTTTTCGTGAAAAAATACCAATTGAAGTGGAGGGTTTCTTCAAACGACATAGGGCTGGGTCAACTATTCAATCAAATGATATCAAGCATGTTTCCCATCTCCTCTCGAGAAAGAAGTGGGCTATTTCTTTGCAAAATTGTGCTCAATTTCATATGTGGCAATTTCGCCAAGATCTCTTCGTTAGTTGGGGGAAGAATTCGCACAAATCGGATTTTTTTAAGGAATGTATCAAGAGAGAATTTGATTTGGTTAGACAGTGTGTGGTTGGTAAACAAGGATCGGTTTCTCAGAAAGGTACGAAATATATCGTCAAATATAATATTCAATATGATTCCACAAGATCCAGTTTCGTTCAAGTAACGGATTCTAGCCAACTGAAAGGATCAGATCATTTGGATTCCATTAGTATTGAGGATTCGGAATATCAAACATTGATCAATCAAAGAGAGATTCAACCACTAAAAGAAAGATCGATGGGATCCTTCCTTTCTTCAAACGGAAGGAACAGAGGTAGAGTCAGACCGATTCCCGAAATGCATTTTTGGATATTCCTCAATCAATGTCTTGGCTATTTACAGAACGTGAATCATCTGCTTCCGAAAGAAATCCAATAATTTCTTGGGAATCATACAAGATCAGTTAGTTATTTTTTCTCTGATAGATGGTCAGAACTACGTCTAGGTTCGAATCCTACTGAGAGGTCCACTAGAGAAAGAAGCAATTGATGGATGAAGCTATTAAGCAGCACACTACATCGTTATCAGCTGAGATCACTTAATCTACTTCCAAGGAACTACATATGCAGCTAGCTACTTTTGAAAAAGAACGTTGCTTGGAGATTTTGGAGAAGAACCTGCCCAGAGCACTGACAAATATTGAGTATCCAACTCTAGATGAGTTAAGTCTTCAATTCAGGAGGTTTGATGATGGAACAACTTCAGGGCACCTACGACAAAACCTTGAGCACAATGAACAACGGGGTCGGGAACCAGATAAGTGAAGCTAATCAGAATATCACATTCTTGCTAAACTTCAAGGAGACTGCAGAGAAGAAGCTAGAAGAGATGCCGAATGAGATTGACTCCCTTCGCACACTCATCAACTCTGTCTTTGATGATGTCGAAAAGGGGGAAGGAAAAGGAGGAAAAGGAGACAGAGGAGATAAGGATGAAAAAGGAGGTTGTGCAGGCAAGGGTAAAAAAACAGCGAAGAAGTAACCTGAAAGGAGGCAGACTACTCCAACCAGACCAGTTGCACAACTAGCTCAACAACCAGAACAGATGAGGCAAGAAGCCTATGGAGGCTGAAAAGGATGAAGGTAACCAGATCGCTAAGCTGATGTTACTTGGAGTTAGCCAGGATCAAGCCAGTGACCCGGTCTTCAGAGCACAATTTTACAAAGAAAAGGCGATAAAGGAGCAAAGAGAAGTTGAACGAGCAGAAAGGGAGAGAGCTTATTAGACACCTTTCTCTCCACCCAGAGCAGATCAACCACCACCAGCCTAACCAGCACCTCAATCAGTGAAGAAGAAAGTACCGTTCAAATCTTGGACAAACGTTCTGTATTTACAGAAGAAGACCCCTAAAGATGCATAGGTAGCAGATGAAAACAAGAACGAATGGGAATTGGTCAAGACAGGGTTTATTCTGAATAGATATTTCTGTAAAGAACCTGCATATTCAGAACAGCCCGCTGATGAAGACATCAAAAGATACATGGATAGTTATAAGGAGAAGGAGTTAATCCAAAGGGTGAAGGCTGCTCATGGAGCCAAAATGGAAATCAAGCCACCTACCAGGGAGTATATGCAGTGCCCTATGATACCAGGGAGCACAATGCCTGACAATACCTACATCTTGAATTGCATAAATCTGATTGCTAAGGCAAGAGGCTATAAGATAGACAACCACGACCCAGAGTATGCCAGGATCAGAGATGGAATCTGTTGGGAAGTGGACTCTAGCACCTCCCGGAGGGTGGGTCCTCTGTGTATCGTACCCAAGAGAGCTTATCGGAGTGCGGCCTGCCTCAGTTGAAAAGGGCCTGCACTACCATTATTGACGAGAGGTTAAATGAATTGATTAGTACGTGAACCCTTAGTAGAAACTCCAAGGTTAAGCGTGCTTGGCTTGGAGCAATACTATGATGGGGGTGACATATTGGGAAGTGTCCTAGTTTCAGCCTGTCAGTGAGGACTTTGTCTATTATGCAGACTCTTGTCACACGTCATATTTTTCGAACATCCGTTATCTATTATCCATACCGATCCTTTTGCCGCTTTAATCCTTCTCGAACTCCTTCCAACCTGCAATTATACAGACTTTGCAACCCATCTAGATATGGGTGCTTTTTTAGTAATATGTGTTCCTTTTGGAACCCTAATATAGTTAGCACAAGAAATAAATTCATAGGTAGTAATTTGTCTTCCTTGTTCATCAATGAACTTAGTGGCCTTGTACGTGAATCTGTTCCTTTTCTTCTTATTCTGCTTTCTTCGAGAAGTGTTGATCTTCTGAACTTTTGACTTCAACCTCTTCTCTTTCTGTTTAGAAGTGGAATTGTTGTTCATGCTAGCCACCTGTTTCCTTGGCTGATAGTGTCAATTGTAGTCACTTTTCTTCATCTGAATTGTTTGGGGCTGTTTCTCCTTGTTTTTCAAGGTAAATCACTTGATCTGTTATTGCATTTCGTTCTACAAACAAAGACTGATTTTGTATGTTTTTTGTTGCCCTTATAACCAAGTCTATTTCCATGAGAATACTTGTTCTGCGTCTCAAGAATCATGGATTGTCTTTCTTCTCGTTTGTTCATATCTCTTTCATGTCCTTGACTTCTCTTGAGCTTTTCTTCACAAAGGTCGGGATAAAAATAAAAGAGTGATAAGAGGTTCCGCATTCAGAATGTTTTGTTTTCTACCTCTATGGCCTTCAAAGAATAGAGGAGGATCTATGGCTATGGAATTGAGGGAAGTCAAGTCTCCCGACCGGTATAGAGCTAAGCCTACTTTTCCTTTCTTGTTCTGGGAGAGGGATGAAAGAGCTCTACTATTGGGATTCGTGAACAAGAGAAAGGACAGAGGCTTTAGACCATCTCAGAATAGGAAAAAAGGGTGTAAGGGTTCTAAAGGGGGTAAAGCGTTAGCACGCCTAGGCGAATAAAGAGTCTATTGTTATAGAACAGGAAAATAAAGTCTATATATATAATGAGTTGAGTAGGAAGGGCTCTCAAGCCTGTAAGTCAATTCATCCATCACTTGACTCCCAAACCATATGAACAAGCTAATCAGGACCCTGAAGCTAAGATCAGAACTAGGTGGACACAAATTCCATGTGCTGAGTGTTGTAGTTTCAAACCCTATGAGCATCGAAAGAAGTAGGCGCCATCTCCAAGTTCAACTTCACTAGCCACCCACGTCGGAAGAAGACTAAGAACAGGATGGAACTCCCTCCTTTCCGAAGAGGGAATGCCACATTAGACATGCCTGAAGATGAGTAAAGTCGAGAGCTAGAATGAATTAGGAATGATCCTCACGTATTCTCTTTTCAAAGTGAATTGGCTAGAGCCGCTTTCATGCTTTGAAATAAAGGCTAAGGGAATCGCGCTTATGAATTAGGGTAAGTCAGAGAATCTGGTAGGCCTACACCTATTGTCTATCAGGGAACCGATGTTCTTACCCGTATCTGGTATGAAAAGTTCAGAGCTCATAGTGGGTGCCAGAGCAGCTAGGCGCAGTGAATTACGTTAAGAAAGGAAGTTATGAGCCAAGTCGAATAGAGACAAGCTAGAATCTTAGAAGTTTGATTCATAAGGTGTGATTAACCAAGTCCAATGCATGAGCATCATCTATCGCGTTACTTATTTTAAATTCCTAAGCCTCCTCTGTTATTTACTTCTATGAAACAAAGGCCCCCAACGAAGCCCACCTTTGTTTGAGAGTAGAATAGTTGATAGATTCTTACTAGGCCACATAAAGCGAGTTTTACGGCAGCTTTCCTTAGAAGCCATTTTAGCACCAGCACAAAGAAGTAAGGTTATTTCAGCACCACACTTTCTCTCCGCATTAAAGATTACTACTAAAGTTGGACTCGGAGGCCGAATAGAAGCTGCTTCTTTCCTTCCACATAGGGCTATTAACGGTACTCTTTATTACCAATCAGAAAACATAGCTTACTACACTATTTTTTAAACCATAGCAACAAAACCCACGTGGGCATCTCTCGAAGTAGTCTAGACTCCTTTGGTCACAAGGAACCATTCATTAATACATTACTATAAAACAAAAAAAAAGCTATTTAGCTAATCAATGAACTAGAAACCAGTCCTTTAGCAGCTCATAGCGAAAGATCTATCAACCCATCTGATATCCACGGACCTAGCATCTTTGGTTCTCGCATCTAAAATAAAATAAGTGGGGTGCTTAAGCCATAGTAATTGGTGAAGTGCACCAATGGGTAGGGAGGAAACGTAAGGGTTTTATTTTAGCCCACGTTCCAAGCCAAGAAAGAGAGTCTACGAGAGAGTTCGTTTGCTGCCTATCTGTGTTGTCTAGGCTCTTGAACAAGCTGACATGCCCTAGCTTACTAACAGGCATTCCTTCGCCGATCAAAGCTTTTCCGCTTTGACTGTAAAGGAGGAACCCTGCAAGTATATTCATTACCCGAGAGATCAATAAGTTCAGAGTGCGTGTTTGTGACCTAGTATTGGTTCTACCTTCGACCGAGAAATTAAGAATTGAGAGAATGCATCTAAAGTTGTCTAAATAATTTTCAAGTTATATGAAGGTCTTCCTATCATCTCTAGTATGCAGCGACCCGCAGACCTGGCTATCGGCACGCCTGCACTAGACCCTGAGGAGCAAAGGCTTTTCATCGAGTATTTGGATAAGCTATGGGTGCCCGCCACGGGCTCAGGAGGAACGGTTCATATCCCATATTATAGTTGGTTTGTGTAGGTAAGGCGCCTGACGAAACGCCAACCTCATGCTTGACAAAAGCTCAATTCCCATGCTACATTCTTCTCATGGGATATCTTATACACACATTCGGGTTGAGGATTTCCCTTCCATTCTTTCTCTAAGCAGATTTTATCTTAGCCTAATTCCCTGGTCCAAACGCTCAGATTGGATTGGAACGAGACGAAGCAATAGCACACTAAACCTCAAGTTCGAGGGCTATGAAAGAAATATTGTCGAGTCGAAGGGTAAGGCTTTCAAAAGTCAGGTAATGGAAAATAAATTTTTGAGGCAATTGTAGTTCATGGGCTTTCCATTGTGATTGATACAACTAATCGCTACTCCATTTGATTATCAAAAACTAATATAGATTTAGAAATTGTTGCAGGTTTTGGCTCTTCAAAGGTCGGAAGAGACCCGGACAAAGCAGACTCTTCAGAAAGAAACAGTTAGATCAAGCAATCTAGATCCAAACACCTTCCAAGAACCAGAGGAAACAGAAGGGCATTCCATCTGCCGGGTCGTTCGTAGAACGACTCATCCACAATTTAGCTTCAAAAAAGGCAAATGGGGGGAATGGCCCTAGTCCCACAAAGCAAGAAATGGATTGCCTTAACTGCTGGTTAAAACTTGCTGTAAATTCTTTTCAAGGACAATGAACCATATAAGTTCGAGATCGAGCTGGACGCTACATTCGGGTGGGTGCTGATTGAGGAGATGTTCTACTTACTAGTAGAGCTACGGGGCAAACCTATCCTTGACCTATTAAGGAAGACGTAAAGCAAGAACACGACAACTGGCATCGTATATAAGTTGAAGAGCCAATTTAGGAAGCCAAACTTTTAACGAATATTTTAGTGCTAAAATTTTCGACAATTCTTTGAAATTTTTTTGTTTCAGGTTTTCGCGTTTCTTCTGAACTGAAAAAAGCTTGACAAGAGGGATACTTCAAGAAGCTGCAAAGGATTCAATCGGAGTAGAGGAATGGTTTACTCATCTGGCTCAGGCCAAGAAGAATGCGGGTTCAATTACTGCCTCTGACAATGAACATCCATCACACACGGTATCCTACTGGCCATGAACAAGAGGAGATTCCAGGGCTTCTGAAACCTCCTTTGCTTTAGCAGACAAGTGAACAACAGGAACTCAGAAGACGAAAGGGGAGCTTTTAAGACAACATAAGTTAATTAGCAATAAGGGATTGCCCGTCCGCTTTTATTTAGTATGGTGGTGACCATAGACTCAACATTCACCAAGCAAAGGTTCTCTCTTATCTGGGGACATGGATGTGCCCTTCTCCGACCTAACTCAACCAGCCTACCTTCTTGTCTGCGATGGACCCTTGTGCTATCTACGGGAATGGGAGCCATACCAGAAGGTGAAGTTTTTGGGGTGATCAATAGACCATTACGAAGGGCGAGCATGGAACACTGGATTGGCCGCCAAATGTGTAGTAATTATAACATTGCTGATAGCGAAATGGCACCTCTAGATCGCGTAGCAAGTAAGAAAGCGAACCTAAATCTTTCATTTTAATAGAAAACCGCTTGGCTAACTACTCAATAAGACGAAGTAACAAAAGAATTATAATTCCCAGTCAAAATAAAATCATCCACATATACGAGAAGATAAGCAATGACGGTGATAAACAAAGAGCGATGTATCAGATTGAGCATTAACAAAATCAATATCAAGCAAAAAATGCCGAAGTTCTTGATACCATGCCCATGGTGCATGTTTAAGACCGTAGATGGCTTTCCAAAGTTTGCAAACAGGATGGAAAGTTTTTGTAACCAAAGCCGAGCGGTTGGGCCATATAGACTTCCTTGTCAACATGACAATTCAGAAAGGCGTTATTCACATCCAGTTGCCGAAGAGACTAAGCCCTCAGTGTTGAATGAATGACGTGATCGAATAAGCGTCCAGGAAAGATCCCGGGGAATGTGTTTGAGGAAATGCTTTTTGCACTTGCGTGAATGGAGACGAAGGAGAATGTTTGTAGATCAATTGATCAGGCACTAAAGCTTTCAATAGATATATCTTCTTTTTGCATCTTTCCCGCTTCTATAATGCAAATGTTAGCTTGTCGATTTCCACTAATATTGGCCCATTTCACTTTCTGATTTTCCATCTCCCTTACCGAGAAAAGGTAGCAAGTTTACTTTCATTCTGAAGAGCATCTTCTTATCGTTCATCTCGCCTATCGACAAAAGTTGCAAACCAGCTTTTCATTCCTAGATGCCAATTTTAATGTGACTTTTTTGCGTTTCATATAACTGTGAAATGATCAAACTTATTCCCCTTCCTAGACTTCGATTTAATTTTGAAAATTGCATTTCATATAACTGTGAAAGTTGCTAAAAGCGGTAAAATAGTTCCTTGTGAAAACCGAGGCATCTTCATAGTCAGAAGAGGGTTAACATCTTCATAGATCAGGTCGTGAACTCTTTCAGACCCTTAACCTTAGTTTCCTTTCCGTAGAACAAGTGCTAATCTAAGGATAAAATTCATGCCAGATAGTTAGAGCATCTAAACTGAGACCTGGGGATATAGTTCCAAACCCCACATGCAAAGATTAGGATAGTGGTTCAAGTGTGTTATTCATAGGATTTGAAAGGAATGGCGTGACCAGATTCTTTTGAGAAATCTCATTTATCCAGTACTTTCTCTTTTCTTTCAGTGAATAGAATCTTGGATTTGTAGTCGTAGATATGCCAATCTAGCTGGGGCAATCGATCGGTCTCTACTCCTATGCTTACTGCCACTAGTGCTTGCCAGTTTATGACAATAGTCAGGAACTTTGAGCCTACTCTTTCTCGGGCTTGGGACTCATGAAACTCAAAGCTATTCTCTTTTCTCTGATATTAGAAGTAGTCTAGTTAATGAACATAAGTAATCTGGAAAGGAAATTTGAGTCCTCTTGAACAGACCAGAAGGAACAAACATGAGAAGCTGGAGCGTTTATTACCGCTGATTGCATTGAATACTATTTATACACCGTGACTAAGAGCCTATCCCGTAGGGTCGATTTAGTGCATATGTTGCCACTGTACCGATTAAGCGTAAAAAGTCGTACTAGCATTGCACGAAGAGTGCTAATTAGCTTGCTTCTAGGGAAGCAGATAGGTAGACCAAGTACTCCCCCTTCCGATCCCACCTTGAAAACCTATCCCTCCTCACCTACCCTGCTAACATGAACTGGGCTCATCCCCCTTCTCTTTACTTTAGGGATATTAACGATTTAGTTGACGAATCTAGTAACCAAAGGATATTAGACCACTTTCAAACCGTACATCATTCATACTATAAGACGTTGCGTGCTACCCACCCGTGAGCAAATGAAAACGAAGGCATTTATTTAATAAACAAGAACAAAAGATCCAGGGGCTAGAACAACATTCGAACAAGTACGCTTTAGGTGAGAGAGCTACATTCGAACAACCTTTGAGAAAGGAACCACCTTTTCATGCTAACCTCGAACAAGGTATCCCACTTTTACGAGCCTTTGGCCTTGGATTCAGGAAGATAAAAAGGAAAGGGATTCTTTTGCCTTTGGGTGAATGAACGCTTCTCCTGTTCTGCCTGTTAAGTAGGAAATCATGTCTTCGCTCTTTAGTTTAGTACTTTAGATCAGGGATGCCTGTGGGTGATTGGCCGTTGAAGAGGAAGTGCTTTACCCATGTATGTCTTGTCCAAATCGCGTATCTGTGTAAGAATGGCGCAAGTGTAACGGTAGCTAGGAGAACATCTACCTTAGCAGCCGGTGCAAGAGAAACGGTGCCACCTATTGCTCGAAGTCCATCTATTGGACTACTCCTATCTTCACAAGAACGTAGACCACGAAACTCTCTTAGACAAACAGAAAGCTCACTTACATCCTTCAGTCTTGGATCCGGTTTCCTCCTTCCTATAAATTCGTATGTTTATCAATGAATTTTGAGAAGTTCCTAACCCAGCAGGCTTTGCTAATATTTCGGCCATTTGCCCAATCTTACAGCCTTTCTTTCTGGAAAAGATGGTTTTTTCCAACAACTCGAGTAAAGAATGCCAAAGTTTTAATATGTTTGCTGGAAGGATTGGCTCTTAAATCCTACTCCATTATCGACATTTGGACCGATGGAGAGGATAAGACCTCCATCTACTATGGCGGAATCACAGGGTGGCGTGGAGAGGTCAAGCGCCCATCTCACAGGCTCTGCCGTTGGATCATCGAAAAATGGATCAATTCCTATCTCTAGTAAGACCACCCACAAGGGTTCATCAACTCATTTCTCGATCAGATATTGGTCACAAAAAGTACAATTTGAACTTGTCACCAACCTCATCTAGCTTTTCTAGCTTCACAACTGATCCCTCGTCAGATGCTTAGTCAGAGCCATTCTCGTTGTGCTTTGATAGACTACTCAGAGAGACTCTTTAGGAGAACCCTTCTCTGCTTCGGCATGCCTCTCGCAGCTCTATTTTGATACCTGAGCGGACTACTTGTTTGAAGCTTTCAATATCTTATTCTCAATGACTAGATCTCGCACTTCCTTCCCCACCCACCTACCATCTTGTTGCCTTTTAGTAGTCAAGAAATGAGACCTCGCAAACTACTTAGTCTTCTGGACAAAGAGAAAGCACAAAAAACTTGATCTGCGGCTTTGAATCGATTGGAGGGAGTTCTAACGATCGTAGCGTATGCCAAGCTGGGAACTGAATGAGACTTTCCAATCTTTTTGGTAGGAAGGATCACTACAACTTTACTCAAGTCAGACACTACCCAATGATGAAGTATCGGTTATAGTACATGATACCACAACTAATTCACGACTCCTCCATCGAGCAATGAAACTCAAGATGGAACATGTATTATTTCATTCAAAATGCAACTTTGAAATTGCATAGGTTATGGCAGAAAATCTTCAAATGGTGGTGTGATCCACTCGAGAAGATACAAAAAAAAAGGTTGTCATTGGGTGGAGAATTTCCATCTGTTTGCACTTTCGTTCGCTACCTCAGGTCAACATTTGCCATTGGCCCCGTTGGAGTTTTGACTATAGCTGCAATCTATCTCATATTGGGGAGAAGTGTACCGCAGTGGAGATATTGATTTGGTAAACGAATTTACTAGACCCCAAGAATGAGAGCTCAGACCGGCATATATTTTTTGAAATTAGAACTGGCCAGACAGCTCAACCGTTGACCAGCCAACCGACAAATGCATTTATACAGAAAGACCAAGCTGGTGTGCCACACTTTCAACTCCAACTACTACAGGAAGGAAAGATTCAACCTCTCTCTCATGAATCAATTTGATGGATCGTACCTTCCTCTTTTGGAAGTTGGAAGTCTCGCCAACCGGTGACTCTGGTTTACCATTATTCTTATTTCCCCTTACTTCCTCCTTCCTATTATTTTATTAATGATTAACTACTACTTTACCCTCACATTAGTATGTTGTTGCTACTATTCCCCTTCCTCTCCCGTTGGTCGAGCATCTTCAAACCTTAGTTAGCGCACAAGCACTAAGTAAGAAACCTCCCTTTTGACAACCTTACTAATAGAAAGGGGATGCGCTCAAGCATGCGAAGAAAGCTCTTCAAGTTTATTTTATATTAGATTCATCAAAGGTTTGTAGAAAGGGCCTTGCCTTTATCTGCCCGCCCAACCCATATGTTTAATCTTAAGTAAAGTGAAGTCAAATCAATGAAGTGAAAAGCCCAGCCCAACCTCTTTGTTCTGTTTGAAGCTTTGCCAGGAAGCTTCTACTTCTTGAAAAAAATTTCTTTACCCTAGACCTACAACTATAACAATAGGAAAAAGTTTCTCTTTGATAGTAGTCATAGGGGAGTTCAGAAAGGATCTGATCATAAATGGGGATTTAACCTGTGTGGGGTTAGGGACGGATGTAGCCAAGTGAATTAAGGTAGTGGATTGTGAATCCACTACGTGCGGGTTCAATCTGTGTCGTTCACCCATCAATAAATGGATCATTTCTTTCGAAGACACAAGACAAAGTAAACCAGATGGAGTTACGAAAATGAACTCTTATTCCGAATTATGGTTCAAATCTTGTGCAAGAGTTGTCTCAGTCTAAGAATAGATCATCCCCAAGAAGTATTCTATAGAAGAAAAGCCTGTTACAAGTAAGTGGAGAAGAAAGATCTACAAAGATTCTTATCTGATTCCATTCCAGTGGCTCAACCAGTAACCAATGACGAAAACTCAAAAATCCATGGTTTCCCGGTAGAACTCTCTTTCACCCAAGTTGTTTCAAAACTGGAAAAAGAAGTGGTGCAAGGCCAATATCCAAAAAATCATTACGACGTGACCTTGACCTACAGACGTACACAATTGATCAATTAGACTTGGGCAAGAGAGCTCTACAAACATATCAACACCAGGTCTTTGTCCCACTGCGGCGATAGTTCCTACTAATCCGAGCCCATCTTTTGTTTTGATGAGGAAGGGAATCCTCAAATGCAAATGATGGGCTAAAGGTCCCTCTCAGCCCCGAGATAGATGATTTCGACCAAAGAATGGTCCAAAACAGACGATAGGTGCGAGGTCCTATGCATATCATATGCAAGCCGGAAGAATTAATTTCCAATCAATACATGCAGCAGTAGGTCCTGATCTAGCTGGATATTGCATCACCGAAATAGACCAGTTGGTGGTAGTAGCAATTTTCGTAAGTAAGCTAGACTGCTGCTATTTGCTTCTCATTTTCGTTATTAACACATTCTAAAATAAAGTTACTTTCGAGAAATAGAATTAAAAAGAAGGAATCAAGGTGATATGCGAGGTATTCGCTCTGGTACTCCTATCTTTGGGTTCTTTCGTTGTTCTCTTTAGCTTTTCAACAACTCAGTAATGGACTTCCTTGAATTATTTCTTAGTCTTAGATGAAGAGAAAGAAACTAAATGACAGAATCAGTCCACTTTTATCGGAATTCCTTTGTATCTGCATATTATGGAGCCATTGTTCTTGGATTCTTAGTCACAGGAACGATCATCATAGTTCTTATGATCCGCTAGAATATGAACACTTTCAAGCAAGTATAAGACGAGAACAAAACGTACAAACGGATTGTGCATTCTATAAATGTCGGATTCATCAAAGGGAAACTAGTTCCCCATTTGATCCCATAAAGAAAAGTATTATACAATACAAAATAACATAAAAATATTGATTTACAAAAAAATGTTATGGGCTTTCTCTTCCAATTTATTCCTTTTTGACATTTGACAGGAATCAATAAGAAATAGTCCAACCCGGTTCGATTTCATCCTAATGTAGTAGAATACCAGCGAAGCGAACTATTACAATTTCGTTGAAGTTAAAGATTCAAATAACTTGATAAATTTTGGTTGAATTATGATATAAAGAGGAAAAAATCATTCTAATGAAAATAAAATAACCACCTCTTTATTTATCATATGTACATAGCAGATATACAATCCACTGTACACAATGTTTTCTCAATCTAAAATAGAGGGGTAACGGAAGTGGTTTGTTGTAGAAAACTCTAAAGCCGGAAAAAACTGTTTCAACTTATTTTAAACTTTCAGTACGTGGCGTTGTTTAGACCAGACCCACTGTCCGATAAAGGGACTCAGTAACGGGTACGAGGAATATTTCCAGCCGATATACTTCCAAGTTATTTTATTAAATTGCTCGCAAGA